>JAOWBN010173911.1:0-18198 GCA_028565015.1 Pinguicula moranensis
CGGAGGAAGTCTATTTCTCTGTCTGTCTGTAGAATATATACCTTTTCGGCCCCTTGACAAGAAAGATAAAAAAATCACTTTGCTCTACCGTCTTGCTAATAAAGTTCAGGAGGAGACAACGTCATGTTCAACAATGAGCTGCACTTCGACTGAAGTGAAAGTTTTTTCTATAAAACGAAACGGAAGACTCTCTTATGAGGTCGTACAACACGCGAGATTTCTTCTAGATCGCCGGAGAAAGGAAGGTCTTAGAGGATAGCACTCAGACTTAGTTGAAAATATAAAAAAAATCTAGTTTATAGATAGTCAATCTTGAAACTAGTAAAGCTAGCCCAAAGAGTGGGGGTGAACCCGTGCTACTATCACGTTACCGTTCTTATGTAAGTCGCACCTCTCTTGCTTAGCCCTATGAAGGAGTTGCTCAAGCTCTTCCCATTGCGTTACAGAAACCTCGATGTTCGCAGTTTTAGGTCAAGACGATGAAAGGGGGCGGGCATATCTTATTTGATAGCCGACTTCATCCCGAGCTCTAGCCAGTGTTGACAGTGGTATGTTGCATGGTGACAGGCCAGGATCAAAGAAAGAAAAAAAAAGAGTAGGTAGACGAAAGAAAGATTAGAGCAATGTCTCGCGGAACTGAATTCACCATATCGATGGAATCGAGTTCTCTCCTTGTCAACCACTTCTGATGATCAATCGGAAAAAGGAAATAGATCCACTCAACGTATAGTTAGACCGACCTTAGCTATTGAGGTAAGATCTCAGACGAGAAATAGAAAATATGTATACTGACTCGTTACTACTATTTGAAACAACTCTACCCGAGCTATAATACAAAGAGATAGCCTAGGTTGTTTACTAAGATCGGATAATCTCTGAAAGCAAGAGAATAAGAGCACTTCTTTTGAACTAAGCAATTCGATCTATGTGCCTTAGAATTGACCATGTAACTAAAGAAGACTCCTTCACATCTAAGTAAAGATGAAGTCTGGAACAGCAGTAGGAAGACCTGACCAGTAAATAAGGTAAATGTGCTGATCTTCTGGCAAACCTTATCTAAAAATTCACTGCACTTGCAAAATGATATTTGGATTGTGGACACCGGAGCCTCAAGTCATATGTGCAAGAACTTTTCTGCCTTCTTCTTGCCTCCTGCAGGATTTGACTTCCCATAAATTCTGGGTCTGGGGAGAGCACACAAAGATCTCTACATCCTCTCTCTATCAAGACCTGTTCTCCAAGTTTCCTTTCTGCGTATAGTGACTGTTTGGCAGGACTGAATCTATGTAATGAATCTCTTCCCTTTTTGCCTTCTGAACCTTCTCTTGTATTCAGCGCACAAAGAGTTGTAACTGCTACCTTATGGCACCGTCGTATGGGCCATTTATCTATTAATGTTATGAAGCATTTGCCCCCTGTGATGCTTGTCATTTTGGGAAGCAAGAACGCCTCCCTTTCCCCACTCATATGTCTCACACAACTCGTATCTTTGAGCTAATTCATGGGGATCTTTGGGGGCCATACAAAGAACCCACCACCACTGGAGCCTATTACTTCCTCACCTTGATTGATGATTTTAGTCGGGGAGTTTGGGTTTTTTTCATTAAAAGCAAAGATCAAATAAATTACCTTGCTCAGTTTTTCACAATGGTAGAAACTCAATATGATCTCAAAATACAACGCTTCTGCACTGATAATGGTTTTGATTCCGAAATCATGCTTGTAAGCAACTCTATTCCAGCCATGGGATTATACACCAGACCTCTTGCGCCCACACCCCGCAACAGGGGTGGTCGAGCGCAAACATAAGCACCTTATTGCTGTGGCTCGTGCCTTGCTTTTTCAGTCCTCTTTTCCAAAGCTCTTTTGGGGTGAGGCTGTTCTCACCGCTGCGCACCTCCTCGAATTTAACAAATCCAAACGGCAGACCACGATTTTCAAGCTTATTTGGAAGAATTCACTCACATACCTGACCTTGAAGCTGAAAGGTTCTTTTCATTGCCGCGAAACTCCATCCTCTTGGGAAATTAGTGAAATAGGCGCAGATCTCTTGCATCCCTTCAATTTCAACATCGCCATTAGGGGTCCTAGACGGCTGTGCACATTTCCTCGTTCCATTCCCTGCCTGAATCTCGTGTCTGGTTTTACTAGATCGGTACGGGACTACTTGCCAATCGGTCATGTTCTATGGGTTACTACGGTTACCTAATTAACGGAAAGAAAGGTTAACTCCCCGCGCGCCGGAGCTACGCCGGGGAGCTGGTCGGAGATTCCTAGGCTGGGATCTATAGGTTTGGTCGGGATTTCCTAAAATGGTGGGTTTCGGTGTAGGTTAGTGGGGGAGCCATGCCTAATCTAACGTGCGCCTCTAGATCCCTCTAATTTTCCACCTATGTATCATTTGCACCGTTAAATTAGTTAACCCTTCAACTACAGTCTCTTAGTTCGGAGTTTCACTCTTTCTTTCCTCTGATGAATCTTTGGTTGACTCCACCAAAACAGGTGGAATCTACCGCATATGATCTTGACGGTTGATTCCCATCTTTTCAATTGGGTCAACTACAAAGCTTTTTTATCTTATCTTCGCTTTCATGCAAAAAGACTAAACTCTGCTTTCTTATTGTGTTCAAAATCTTTCGGTCGAGTAGTTATCTGCTTCTGCTACTGAACTCCTACCTTACTGAAAGGGCCAATCCACTCAGTTGAGAGCTGAAAGAAAAGAAAGGCTAGCTTGAGTTGAGACATGATGGAGTCAGCATTGATATCAAATAGGCTTAGGCGAATGTTCACAGCCAAAGAGTACTTCTAAGATCCCTATGGGAGTGGAATCCACCGATAAAAGCATAACATTTCCCTACTCACACTCTAAATATAGCCTCTCCGATCGATTTCGTACCGTCACCGACTCCGCCATCAGAGAAGAAAATGTTAGTCAGTTTCTCTCGCTGCTTCTCAGCATCTGCCAGTTCTTCTTGGAGCCAATAAAGCACGCAAAGCAAGCCGCGAAGAGCCACTCCAGGTAGAAGCTGTGGCACTTGATTAGCTCCTAGGATATCTTGCCCATCTGAGATCCGATTTTCAACACATGAGTAAGCGAAAGCCAAATACGGAACCTTTGCTTCGTCTTGATAACTGGACCGAATGTCTCAAGGAGATCATTGGTCTTTCGTCGGGGATGGAATCGCGCCTAATTTGCTATTCCTTCTTTTCTTCCATGAGACCGAAGCCACTCTTTTTTTCCGGCTCTCTCTCCCCACAAGAAGGCTCTTTGGATGGCTGAACGTTTTTGGATTATAGCTTTAGGTGCACGGTAGAAAGAAAAGTAGTAACTTGGCAAAGTCGATAGCACCGAGTTGATGAGCACTGCTCTCCCTCCAATAGATAGGTTCTTGTTCTCCCATGATTGCAGCACATTCCTGAATCTTTGAAAAATAGGTTCCCATGTTCTTGTTCTCTTGGGATTTGCCCCAATTGGTACCCCAAGGTATATGAACGGTATGTGATCCAATAGCCTTGTTGATCAAGGCAATTATATAGCACCTTCTGCCACCATCAAGAACAGAAACGGAGATAGAGGGTCGGATACCTCTTTGAGGACTCTTGGGTGGGGCTCCCATTGATTAGGATAGATGTAGTGGCATAGACATTCATGAATCCAGTTTATCCATTTCTCGGGAACCTTAACGGCCTTGCCATCTGATCTAAGAAGTTCCAATTAACCATATCGTACGCCTTCTCAAAGTCTATTTTTTAGACTATTGCTTGCTGTTTCTGCCTCTTCATCTCATCAATGACTTAATTTGCAATTTCTTTCAATTCGTTCCGTAAACTACACTCTTACTACACAAAAACGTCGTCTTCGACCCCAAGGGGTATGGTATGACTCAACAACAGAGATAAAATGCAATAGAGCGCGGCTTAGTCTTTCGATGCTGAATGAGATGCAACCAACCCCGGACTCCTGACTCGGGGGACGAACTAATATCCGGGTGCGCCCCCTCTTCTAGATGTGGGCGCCTCGTTAGCCTATTATATTAATAATAAGAGAATCTGAGGTACGTAGTCACTCGCTTTCGGGCGAGGTATGTGAAAGCGCTCTTTCGGGCGAGTGAGTTACGTGCGTTCAAGTCAAAACAAGAAAAAGTGACTCGATCTTAGGCAGATGAGAGACAGCCGATCAAAGAAAGATAGCTTCTTGATCCACCTATCTCATTGATTTAGCGATAGGGGCTGAATGCCAAGCCGCTCTAAGACCATTCGAGGAGTCCCCCTTAGACGGACAAGACAGAGGACAGCACATATCATGAGAAAATTATCTATCTAGATAGGGCCCTAAGAACTTCATTCGTACTCTTGATGTAAATAGAGGACAGGACGCATAATAGCCTAACCCGCAAGCTGGTTGGTTAGGTCGTGGCCTACCTTTAAATCCGTACGTTAAGGATTCCCTTGTGGAAATCTGACGTCGTGAGATTCAACCTCAAGAATGAGTTCTCGCTCCTGAACCTATTGGTTCAGTGGCTTAACGCTCCTCTCCCGTAGCTCTCGTCTATCTTACCAGTCATCCGGCTCTATATAGTGCGAGATTCTTTCATTATTGATTTTCTACGGGCTCTATAGGCCTTCACGAATGCGTCTTCTCGTCTTCATATGGTAAGAGTGTAGTTTACTACACGAATTGAAATTGGAGTTGTTCGGCCTTCGCCACCTCCTCCTCCTGGGACTGGATCACGGTAGAAAGTCGATCTTTCGAGTTCTCTCGTCTTGTACATTAAGGTTTTGCTTAATGGGAATGATGTATTGGCTATGGTTGACACAGGTGCCACGCACAATTTTGTGGCTGAACGAATGGTGCAGACCCGGTGGGTAAGAATCCAAGCAAGATTAAGGATTTCAATTCGGCAGCCCAACCAGTGCTGGGTATGGCCTATGGTGTGCACATGAGCATTGGTTCTTGGAGCGGACAATTGAATCTAATGGTAGTGCCGTTAGATGATTTCGATGTCATATTGGGCAATGACTTCTTTGTGGCTGCAAAGTGGCGTTGATGCCGCGCCTTGGTGGGATGTTGATCGCGGATGAGAGGCAACTTGTGCCTGGATGCAGCCTACCAGACAAAGGCATGGGATGCTATCTACTGCTATACAAGTGGGCAATGGTTTGAAGAAGGGTGCTGTCACTTACCTTTCGGCTTTTATGGAGGTAAAACCTGACCACAAGGTGGAAATTTCGGACAAAGTGGCTGAGATTCTCAAAGAGTTTGCAGATGTAATGCCATCAGAACTCCAAAAGAACCTTCCCCCTAGACGGGCCATTGATCACAAGATCGATATAGTCCCTGGTGCCAAGCCCCCTGCACGTGCACCTTATCGGATGTCGCCCTTGGAACTGGCAGAACTTAGGAAGCAGTTGACAGAGTTGCTGGATGCAGGCTTTATCCAGCCTTCCAAGGCACCATATGGGGCCCCTGTGCTGTTTGTTCCAGAAGAAGCAAGATGGCTCTTTGCGCATGTGTGTGGACTATCGTGCACTGAACAAAGTGACAGTGAAGAACAAGTATCCTGTCCCTTTGGTGGCAGATCTCTTCGACCGATTGTCCAAAGCCTCTTTCTTCACAAAGCTGGACCTTCGTTCGGGCTATTGGAAAGTAAGAATTGCAGAAGGAGACGAGCCTAAATAAAACCACTTCTGTTACCAGATATGGCTTTACGAGTTCCTTGTCATGCCATTTGGGCTTACAAATGACCCAACATACCTCGTTTCGTATACGTAACTCGTTGCTACCTTCTGTAATTTGATGAGTGATGTCTTTTCTAACTTAGAACTATATTGATCGCTTTCTTGTTGTCTATCTTGATGACATTGTTGTCCATAGTGAGTCCCTAGAGGATCACTTTTCTTTTTTTCAATCCTGTAAATCAAAGGCAACGAGCCAAACCCAGTTCAGTTGTTTTTAGGAAACAACCTCCCCCTGCGGTTTCACCCCTGAGTGTAATGCCTTAACGTTAAGTGCCTCTCACAACGGACTCGACACCAATCCCGGCAGTTCTGACCTTCTTTACCTTATTACTTATCTTATTCCTTACCTTGGGTAAAAAAAAGGATAAGATCGCAGTCTCTTCTTCCTTGCTTAGGGATATGATTCTTCGCATCTCGAAAGAATGAAATCTCATCTTCGCTTACCATTCTCATTCACAGCTACCTATGAGTGAACGGTCGATTCAACAATAGCAAAAAGCCAAGACCCTGACCCCCACCCTCGAGTCTCGAGCTGCCCTGAAAGAAGACCAATCACCAGGTAAGGTAGCAAATAAATCTCCCCTTCGAACTTCACTATCTGCCATCACTGCCTATTCCGACAACGTGCCAAGCTCTAAAGGCGATTCCCCTGATTCATTCACAAGAATTGCTGTCGAGCTGGGACCAGGAAGCGAATAGGGGATTTGACTCTTGAGAGAGATGCCACAAGTGCCACAGCTCCTTCTGATTCAATTCCAAGGATAACTTAATAGTAAAAAAGAAAAGGGGAAGGAAGCCAGAGAGCAGCACTAGTCTTTCTTGGTGTGATCGTATCAGCTGTTTTGTTAAAAATGGAATCAGCTGCACATGAATGCCCAGAATCTGCTGTGATCGAATCAGCTGCTTTCTTTCAAATAGGTTCTTTGAAGTCAGTTAATCAGACTAGGTCTTCTTTGCAATTATAGGCTCTGGGACAGACATTACTTTACTTTCTGGTGAGTTCATTGCCGGTGTTACAGATAAAGTCACTTTGAAATCATCCCCTGTTGTCAAAGTAAGCGGTGCTAGTTCTGTTACAGAAGGACTTGATAAATAAGAATCGGTTGTCCTATAATCTGGTGCTTGAGAATCGGCTGTTAAAGAATCTGACTCCATCATTCATCTTACTCGAGAATGACTTTTGAATCGACATCGGATATAATATCAATTAACTAACTACTCCTGGATCTCCTCAATAGGTACTGAACTGAACAGTGAAGGGGTGATCAAAGAGTCGAGTGGGCTCGGGCTTGAACGTGACGAATAGGCTGCTCTTTTATCCGCTGCTGTCTCTGACAGAGAAGATGTGACCGACTGCATTAGCACTTGTTGAATTGGTCTTCTGTGAGTGCAAGAAATTCGGAGTAGTTCAAATAGAAGTAATAAACTGAAAAAACTTATCCCAAGGGGCAATCAAGCCTTTGAAAGCTGTCCAATCGGTCTAGTTTAGAGAGCCTAGATTCTCTTCTCCCCGTACGGATCCATGTTCCGCCTTCTTTCAGTCCTAAATCAGTTAAGCGGCACTCATCCCTTTCTTGGCCACTTAAGGTTTCGCATCTCTCAAGCCGGCTACTGACTTGGCTACGAAATTTGGCTATTCGCTATTCTTTCCATCGTGAAATAGTAACCAATCCCCCCTTCCCCACGCTCCTTTGACCTTATTCCATTGCGATCTGAAGCAAGGTATTCTGTAGGAGCAAAAGCCTCTTCTACCGCTAAACTCAACCTAAGGCAGCCTCTCTCTTAAAAGCGATACCACCTAATTAAAGAAAGCATTCCAATAGCAGCTGATGAAACTATAGCACGAACAGCTACCTCCTCTTCCCCTCGGGACACTCCCTTTAAAGACGTTAGCGATCCAATCACAGCTGAGTTAACCAAAGCAAGAACAGCGCCTTCGCCTGCTTGGATTAGGACTTTCCTTCTTTGATGGAGAGAATGCGTTGGTATAGAATCTAGCAACAATCCTTCCCGCTAGGCGAGATCTTCAACCTCAAAGATCTGCAGATCGGAGTCGTTCAACAGTAAGAAAGTAAAGCTTTCCAGCAGACTAGACCTCAAAGAAAAGCAAATCGAACTTCCACGTCTTCGACCACTTTATATACGGGAAAGGTGCTAGACCTCTTTCTTACACTCGATATCGAATAGGAAGACGGATAAGGTAACTAAGGGAAGACAAAATTATATCGACCCCCTACTTTAGGGTAAAGTTGAGTTTCTTTCTTAGGTATATAAGATAGCCCACTAACCGCTAGGCGAGCAACTTCAATCACTGAGCCGAGTGAGGTAAGAAAGAAAAATCCTTACTTGCTTGGGGTAAGGAGGTAGACATTCTCAAAAGTCATTGACCCTTAACACACTAAGAATGCTTCCAAGAAAAAGAAAGCCTTAGGCTTGCTCGAATAGGAGGACAGACCGAGAGACGGAATTCAATCGCTAAAAGCTCAAGGAGAATGGTAAGAGTGTAGTTTACTACACGAATTGAAAAGGTAGCTGCCCCATCTGCAGTCGTTACCCAAGTAGCTTAAGCTGTGTGAGTAGTTTCATTCTGGATTGTGTGAATAGAAGAAATTTCATTCATCTCAGTAGCTAATGAGAAAGAAAACCCTTAAAAGAAAGGGGGAGTCTACACTGGTTCGCCAAAGGATCTGGATGTTGAAGGTTTGGCAGTTGAAATTTATTACTTCTGAGATGCCTGTTCTCAGGTGCAGATGAAAAAAGAAAGAAGAATGAGATGAGCACCTGTCGCAATGGAAGAAGAAGAAGCTGCTAGTCTTTTAGCCACAGACGCTATTGAGTAACTATCCGCTGTGGTCCTATCAGCTCAACCAGTTGGCGGTCTTGTTTGCGTAGTCAATTCTTTTGGCGGAATATGGTCTTTGAGAGTAAGCTGCTATTAAAATAGAGGGTCTGTCCTACAGCAATTACCCCTCCTTCCTTAATGAAGGCAGTGAGCTCCGTTCAGGAACTTCTTTCACTAGTATAGTATCGGGGACATGCCCAGAAGAGGATTGAATAATTCCAGAGGCACCTTTATCCTGCCTAAGCCTAAACCTCCTTACCTTAAGCCATGGCCTTAGCACCAAGAGCCGTTATACCGACAGTGGGTATATAATCTTTGTTCACAGCTTCTTCAACTTGACGTGGGAAACTAGACAGAAAGGAAAAAGCAAAAGCACTTTCGAAATGTCATAAAAGAGAGGTTCTTGCTTCAGCATGTGAGGTATCTATTAGCGAAGTTAGCGGACAGAGAGGGGGTTCTAGGTCGAAATAAGATTATCGGGCAAGGGTCAACTAAAGGCATCTAGTTCCAGACCAGAGCTAATCTAATCTAAGACCAAAGGCCTCTATTAGCGACTAGAGGCAGAGGGCTTTGGACTGTAGATCGTTCTGTCTCATATGATCTTTCTTCCCTTGGCTATTACCAATCACTGGGCCTATTGCACAGGCCTTGGTTCGCGTAATCAAAGCTCGCTTCGCCTTATTAAATTAAAGGGTTCCATGCCCCGTCCGGCTACTATACTGATAGTTGGTTCAGGTTCTGCCTATGCCACTCCCTTTTGGACCCTTGCCTCTCTTTAAGCATAAAAATAGGAGATTTTTCGGTCTCGCCTATCACTTGACTTGAACGAGGTATTGCTAAGTTTAGAAGGAGGACAGCTGCCATACTTGACTAGAATCGAAGGATCTGAAAGAGAAGCGGTGTACCAAACCTCTCTTAAAGCATCAACCATATCTTCATCTCCGTCTGAATCAGCTGGAACATCGCTTAGGATCGAAGGGACGCTTTCCGCTTCTGGAAAGAAATAGAAAGACTAATGAGCTCGTCAGGGGCCACTGAACTCCCTTGCCAGCCTAGCAAGGAGTATCCATTTACTAAGAAGAAAGAAGTGCTTCGTCTATGGGCATTGTAGAAAGGATAGAATATGACCCTAATCGTTCTTCGCGAATCGCTCCAGTACGATGGTCAAGAGACCAGAGAAAATGCAAGACGATAGAAGAGTTCGCTCCGCCGAAAAAGAGACGAGCATCTACCACGACCACCATCCGCGGTCCATTTGCGTTCTCTTCCATGCCCTCTTGGTGGAAGAGCCACTTTACTAGTAAGGGCGCAGGAAGCAAAAAAACTTGCGCGAAGGACGTTTTCTTCTCTGCCTTCTCCTCTCCAAAGGCCAAGGGTGCATCCCTTTCCTTCGGAAGCTCTTTTTCTTTCCCAAGGATAGCGGTAGCTGGGGCTTTGCCCGCTTTCTTCGTTTTTCGAATGAGAGAGAAAGTCAGAGGAAAAAACACGTTCTCCTCAGGGTAGGACGTTGTTCAGTCTCTCTTTGATTGGTAGGCCTTCTGAACTTGCTGCTTGCAACTTGATGAGCCCCCGATTGGCCCTCCTGCTTCAGTTGTTGTACTCTCTGGCTTGGTAGTCTTCCTTCTACGGTCTAAGAGTTGGCAAACCCTTTGACTTCTGCCTTTAGGAACAGACACGAATGAATCCTAATGCCAAAGAAAGCTATCGAGAAACTAGCTAGCCAAGCTGTCTATGACGACTATTAACCCCAACGACAAGCGAACGGGCATTTTCGGGGACTAGCCCGCCGAGGGAAATTCCTCTGTGATAACATGGATCCGTTTAATAAGAAGAAGCAAGCGGCTATTCTATTGGACTCTAGTATTCGTAAAAAAGGTGGTAAATATACAACTCTTTAGAAAGAAGAAATCTTGTTGAATTCGAGCACCTACCTATATCTAGATTTTTAAGCCGGATAGCAACGGGCAGTTATCTTTGAAATATGCTTGGGATTGGTGTAGAAGTAAACGTCAACGGAGTATGGTATCTTCTAATATTTGGCACCAATCACCTCCAGTTCAAATGTCGGTCTTCATGTGGCACCTTCTTCATAGTGCTTTTCTTTTGTTTTGGACTAATAATTCCATAAATGTTGGATTCCACTTCCTGGTTAATACCTCTTACCAAGGCAATTCCCTTTTTTCTTAAGTTCTCATCCGTTGGCACTTCAGTTTGAGTCCAGGCTTTCCAAGAAACCAGCGCCATGGTAGGTTTTTCTTCCAAACATGTGCTGCAAACGGACTCTTCTCCTCATTAGCTCTGAGACTCTCCCATGCTGTTTTGAGGGAGAATTTTCCATCCTGTGATGGCATCCAAACGATCAGATCAGTTCCATCAGCCGGCCTGGGGACTCTTTGAGAAATTCTTTCGCCTGTTATCTGAGCCCCTACAGCATCTAATAGAGCCTGTTGGTCCCATTGTCCATCCTTTGTGAACTCTTTAATTCGGGCTTCTTTGTGAAAAACTTGTTGAACTCTTAAAGCAAGAGGGCCACTAGCCATCCATTTGTCAAAGAAAAATGAAGAGTTTCCACTTTTCAAAAGAATTTTCTGATCTACGACCATCCTCCCCTTTCAAGCTCATTGCATATTTCCAAAACCGGGAGTCGGTTTGACGGTTAGACCGTGCCAGAATATGCTCCTGCCGTGTATATTTTGCCCTGAAAAATCTGGACCATAGGCTGTCCTCTGTTAGAATCTTGAAGCACACTTTCATCGCCATTGCCTTTTGCACTTCAGCTAAATCCCTTACTCCTAGACCTCCTTCCTCAACGGGTTTACATATCTTTTTCCAGCTTCGCCAATGCGCTTTCGGTTTGCCTTCTCTTTCCCCCCAGAATAAATTGGACATCAACTTTCTGATCTCCATCAAGGCATATTGGGGAAGTTTCATCACAGCCATCGTATGTATAGGAATGCTAGACATTACATGTCTTACCAAGACCAATCTGCCGCCTTGAGATAGCATTTTACCTTTCCATCCCGAGAGTTTTTTTCTTCTTTTTGAGAAAAGAGGCATCACTCTGGTAAGTTTTCCTGCAGCCAAGGGGGCTCCTAAATAACACATTGGGTTCCAAACCTCCCTGAAACCTGTAATGTGCAGGATTTCTGCTTTCCTTTGAGGACTGATGTGTTTAGATAGAAAACAGGCCGACTTTTCCTTGCACACAGTTTGGCCAGACCAAGCACAGTAGTTGTCAAGAACCTTGATTAGCTCTTTAAGTGATCTACCATCTCCACTTGAGAATAAAAGGATGTCGTCGGCGTACATCAAATGTGATATTACCGGGTAGGGTGGTGATATCTTTTTCTTTTGCCAGCCGCATGCGCTCTCAATATCATCCTCGAGAGAGTGTCCTGCATCAATATAAAGAGGTAGGGCAATTGAATAGCACCTTGTGTAAATATAGTCGTCTTCCTAAGCTAAGGAAGAAAAGCGTGAATGCACTTGAGACCATGGAACCTACTTTTTTTTTCTAAGGTGAATGCCTAAGGAGGCGGCTCTCTTGTGAAATGAAAGAAGGATGAAATTCATTCATTCAAACCTGAACCTGAAAGAACCTATTCGAGAACAGTAAAAAGAGTCATTAATGGCGCTCTCAAATCGTCCTTCTCCATCCAATCCAGCCAAAGCATCGTCCGCATGCGAATCCTTATCCTAAAAATCATACCTACCCACCTGTGTCGGTTTCGGGTACGGTCAGTTCCACCGGTCTATCCCTTCAACCTTTCTCCTTTTCATAATAATAAGGTAAGCTTGAAAGTCAAGCCTTCGTTTGCTGCTTTGGTAATGCTACAGATCTGAACCTAAGTACTACCCCTTGTTGGTCCCGAGGTACAGCCGAAGCCCTGCTAGCGAAGGAATGCATCCAACAGTGTTCTGTCTCATTGGTCCTCTCATGCCAGAATTTGCTCATAAATCCACTTTGTTCTCCCGGAAAGAACTTCAATGATAATACATGACTTATCTTACGTCGATCTGATACCTCTCGATTCAGAGAGGAAATGCGCATTTGTATTATTTTTAGTCTACCCATCTCGATCTCTACTAATTGGATATGGGACTGGGTGAAGGGAAGCTTTATGGGATAAAGGAGGAAAAGATTAGGCTAGTAGCTAAAGACTTTACTCAAACATATGGGATAGATTACGAGGAAGCCCTTGCCCCGGTAGCCAAGATGAAGTCTGTTCGTCTCCTGCTCTCTATTGCTGCGAATCGAGATTGGCCTCTGTTCCAATTATATGTTCAAAATGCCTTCCTGAACGGGGACCTACAGGAAGAAGTTTACATGAGTCCTCCACCCGCTTGTGTAAGGGGAGGAAAACAAGAGAGGTCAACTGGAGTGGAAGCCAAAGGACGGGGCCGAAAATCTGTGATCGATCCGAAGAACCACTGCCAGATACGATTCTGCTTACCCTTCGTACTACCAAAAAATGAGATTCTTGCCCGGCTTTCTTTCAGCTTAAGAAGGCTGCGGTGAGAATGAGGATCACTTCGGAACTCTAGGAGAATGGGCCTTTTCGGGCGGGATCTAAAAGCTCTCCAACATCTTTTCGGAGCCTTCGGAGAGAACCATAGAGATCCTCATACATAGGACGACATTAGACGAGTTGCTGAGAAGGCACCTCCCTCCCCTACGTTCCTTCCGCCAATATAACCTAACTAGCACGAGATTCCACTATACTTAGCCCCGCTACTTACTGGTAGTCCCTACAGCAAGGAGGAGAGAAGGAGAGGTAAGACGTGTACATGAAAGCAAGCAAGAGAGTAGAGCTTCTCACTTATTTAACCGAGCATCTTTGGGCTGGAGATTGCTGTTCAGCTCTTCCCCGGTTTTGAAGCTCGCCCCAAACTCTTAGCTGCTACTGATCCTTACCAGCCAAGTTCTTACCTTGAAAAGGCGGGTTTAATACCTGCCACAAGGACTACTTTTTACACTGAATCCGTTAGGTGAATGGGCCCATTTCAACCTGAACCTAAGCCAAGAACACAGTTTCGTTCAGCATGAAATCCTTTATCCATTGATCGATCAAGCCAACGGACAGACTAAGGGAAAAATCTCTCATCAACGTCTGAAAATTCATGTAAAAGAAAGGCTTTAGATTCTCTGAGATTCTTTGCGAGATCGGAGAAAAAGGATCGATTTACAGGAGATTCAAGAGATACTAAGCGATTTTCGTTGCTAGCTAAATTATCTGCTTTTGGTACGGGGAAAAGAATGTGGAAACAGGGAGAAAGGAAAAAGAAGAGCTCGGAGATGAAGAATGGCCGGATTGAGAGTCAGCCTGAGAAGAATGATCAACCTATCTGGGGGCACCCGAATGAGATGTTGAAGATTTTGCCTATTACAAAGAAGATATGTTTTCTGCATCCACCGATCTAGATTTTTAGAGTTCGCCGATTGACCTGCAGCTCTTGTCTTATCTGGAAATTGCCTTCTTTTTGGCGAAGGTACAGAGGGGAATTAAAAATTCTCTCATGAGGTACAGTTTATGAATGACTTTCTTTAGTGAGGAATTCAAAAACCTTAAACTTGACATAATCTCATCCCTCAACTTCGATCAATGTTTTGGAACCATCCGAACGAATGGTTTTTCACGGCGGATCGGGTAGGCGAAACCATGGATTTTTATCTTCAATTCCCTCTTCCCCGCTCGATCGGCGACTTGCCATTTCTCTTTTTGGAGCGAAAGGATCGATAGTTTGACTTGAGTGGTCTCTCCTTCGTTCGAGTGAAACCTAGTAAAAAAAAAATGAATTACACCAGCTAGGACTACTAGGCCGAGAAAGATGCCATCTTGTAGTAACCCTTTTATATAAAACTATGTTTCCGGGAAGTAAGCTATCTTCTTTTTTTTCTTTTATGAATGAGTCTCTTTCCCGCTAGCCGGAGCTAAGATTTGAATGCTCTTTTTACCATTCCTCCTATCTATCCCGCATTCAATCACGAAAGCCAGCTGACAAAGAGGCAAGGGCTAGTCATACCATTCTCTAACAAAGAGAAAAAGGAAAGAGCTGAGGCACTGAAAGAAGAATCACAGCCGGAAAGGAAAAAGGCTAACTTCTCTTTACAGATCCTCCACCTCAAAAATCTTCCCTAGCCCTAAAATAGCAAGAGTCTTTACTATTTTAGCTCAATCTTTCTCTTGCTCATGCTCCAATCCGATGGTGTTAGAACCTTGGGGCTACCTATCTTGAAGCCAATCCATTCTTCCATGCGCGCACAACACATGTTGAAATTCCCTCTAACTGCGCCAACTGCTCCGCCTTTCGTTTCCCCTCTTGCTTCAACACCGTTGATTTCAATGTATGTTGTAAGGGAAGCAAGAATCTCTATGGTGAATGAAATCATTCTCTGAGATCTGGGAAGAGTAGCCGACCTAAGAAATCTGCTCTTACGAGACCCGGTCAACTCAGTCAATCTCCAGGTCCCTAACGAACGAGGCATTCACTTTTCTTTGATCAACCAATGGCTATAATGACCCTCGCGAATTGCTGACGTCAATCGAGATCGATCGGATTGAAGCTCTAGCATCTGACTTGAATTGGGCCGTTGTACGGATCCGTATCAAGACAGCTCTCGACCAAAGTCAAGTGTTATGTTATCCCAGTAGATTCCTCATGTTGATTGGCAACTATTGTATTGATTGCACAGGTTCGGCTTTCATTTCTTTAATCCCACCTAGATCTTTCTTTTCTGCAATTGAGCTAATTGTCCCTTGAGCATTGCTGCCCCTTTCTTTTGGGGTCGATTAGATTCTTCCGTTCCGTGCCTCTTAAGAACTCTTTTCTCTTCCGGTTCCCGACCCTTTTTGACATAGCAAAAAGCCCGCTTATTCACGATGAAAGAGATCTTCTGCAGCTTCTATTTTCAATGATCGGGATATATGCTGCATTGAACACTAGATCACAGGTAAAGAACGAGCATTTCGAGGAGGCCTCTCGGGCCTCTACTTAGCTAGAGAAAGTCTTCTTGCCATCGTCTTACCCCCTGCGAGATAGCTTCCAATCCATCTTCGCTTCAAGCCCAAGAGTGCCAAGACAGATTCAATCTAGAGCGCCGCCGGGTTCATTAAGAAAAGAAAGAGAGCAAGTAGTCTTGATTTCGCGAACAGCAGTGACAAAGGAGGACGAAAGAAAAAAACTGAAGACTGCGTAACGCCGTTCCGTCCGGCTGGGGGTAAGCCAACCAGTAGAAAGAAAGTGGTTGCAAGGTTCTGCAAGACTTGTACCAGTCAACGATATCCCTCTATGCGGCAACTGCTATTGCAGCTACTCTACTAGAAAAACCCTCTAGTCCAAGCCCGGAGTAGGCTCAAGAGACCTGCTGTCACTAGATTAGATACGTTAGTTAGCTTTCGTTTAGTAGCTTCATGCCACTCAAGCACAGGGAGGGGATAGAAAATGTCTTCTGCCTGGGGGCTGAGACAAAGAAAGATCTTGTGTATTGCTCCATCCCTAGCTTTGACAAAGCCAGATCGTCTAATTGCATAGAAAGAAGATCCAATGCGGTTTTCTTCTCTCAGTCAGACAGTCTATCGCTCTCAGCAGTAGTTCGTTGGTCATACCCTCGATGATGATTAGCAGTCCTTCCTGATTGAGTTCTCACCGTCTATTTCTATATTGATAGATCAAGAGTTCCGGCCCGGCTATGATTCCATCAAAAATCTATAAAAGCTTCGCCGTCTACAACACAAGAAATTGTGGTAACAACCAACCAGATTCTATTTGAAATAAAGGACAGTCCATCAACATCCTTCTTGCTAAGACTAAGGAATGGGAGAAGCGAGACAGGTCTCCCCAACTCCAACTCTGTTTTTCACTCGAAAACCGCAAACAGAAGGATGAGCCTTTTTCCACTTTCCCAAGAGCTACAGAGGGAGGGAAGTCACTTCTTGGGCATCTTCGAAAGGTATTGCCCTGAAGGCGTCAGTAGAGGTCAAGGCACGACATTCGATTCGGTTTCACACGAGATGGAATCAAAAAATGTCATTCCGGGTGCGCGGTCTCCGAGTAAGCAAAGTCAAAGGCTTTTTAGGAGAAAATCTTCTTTGAAACTGCATCTAATCAATAGAAGAAATTTGAAAATCGTTATGTTACGGCAGGTGCCCCACGGATCTCCGAAGTGCCTTCAGAGGTGTTACCAGGTATATTGTGAAAGTATATTAACAGTGGGCCTTAGTCCGTAAGTAAGGCACTCTATTTACAGAGTAGGACAAGATGAGTAAAAGGTAGAGGCGTAGCGGTCAGTATATTGACTATGAAAGTATTCAGAGTTAGCACTCTTAGTCGGAAAAGTGATAGGCCCTGCGGTAGTACGGATCTTTCGGGTTAGAGTATGCCCTCGATTAGAGTTAGCCCGGAAAGACGCTAGAGTAGTCTTTTCTTTCTTAACTTCGATTTTCGCTTAGCTTAAAACTGGAAAAAATCTTAAGATTGGCCTAGACCTATTGCTTGACTGACCGCTCGTATGCACTCTTCCGCCCTTGAAAGACCTGACGTGAATTCTTTTTACAATGGACGAGACTAGGGGTAGGCGCATAGATAGAAGCTAGCTCATAGCTACAACTCCTAACAAGAGCAACAATAGCTCATGAACGAATAGCAGCTTTTACTTGGAGAGCTATGCAGAACCGAATACCAACAATGCAAAACTTGAAGAATAGAGGGCTGAAGTTTAAGGAAAAGAGAAAGGAAAGAATTCGATAGGTTCGCTGGGAGAGGGGTAATCTTTCTAGTTTTGAGTTTGAGGTGGCACAATACCTTTAGGTAGAGGAAAGACGTAGCTGGCACAAGCACAATCAGTAGCCCTTGGCCTTGGAGGGCGGATCAAGCAAGAGCTTTTGCCTTGTGTGGTACTTACTCGACTACCCAGGGAGGAGGTAGAAGGACAGGTGGTGTATGTAGGCTTGACTTCGAAATAGTAAAGTAGACAAAAAGATGAAATAGCGGGTGGAAACTCATCCCCCGAAACCGGAACATAGGCTTCAAAAGAAGCAGCAGGAGGATGGCCCCAAAAGAGAAACTGAATCCGGAAAGGAAGTGGCTGACTTTCAAAGCAAAGTCAGGGAAGACGATCGGGCTACGAACTCGGGTACTCCACCGTTGGAATAGGTTGCCAGTTCAACCGAAGCCGGAGAAATAACGAAGGATATTACTAAAAGGGGTATGGGTTAACCAAGTAGAAGATCGAATGGACAAAAGAAAAAGGGATTCCACTCAATAGTGGAAAGGATAGAACCAGACCAGATCGACTTCGAGAATCTGCTCTTTGTAGCGGAAGAGCAACTGCAAGAGATTCCACTTAAACAACATCAGAAGATGGAGGCTCAATAAAAAATATGCTTTAGCGACTACATACCTTATTCTATTACGAAAGAAGCCCACTTGCCCAATCTCTTTCTTACCTTCGTATACGGGAGAAAAAAGCACATTACTGGTACAAAGGCGAACCCGACTATTTACAAGCGCGGATGCCACTACATAGACTGCTAGCAAGGATAAGAAGGGTACGTACCATAAGGTCTACTTCTTTTGGGAAAGAAGGCGCTATTCAATTGCACTTCTATTCACTCTTA
>JAOWBN010173922.1:0-18196 GCA_028565015.1 Pinguicula moranensis
ATCATATACTACGTAGAAAACGTGGTATATGAATGCCTAGTAATCTACACATACGAAAAAGATTTAGCAAGTTTGATACTACAATAATGAAGAGATGCAACATGGAGAGTAATACCATTTCTCACAAACAACAACCCACAAAATGAAATATGCTATATATTTTAGTAATTATTAATACAACTGATTTTCCAAAACAATATTTTTTGCATTCTTCTTTCTTCTTAACATAGTGAATCAAATAGGTCTAATAATCAGATAAATAGTGAATCAAATAGGTCCAATTTTGTTTGAGAAAATTGGGTGATGTTTTTCTGCTCAAAACAAAAATCATCGCCATCTTTCTAACAAAACAAAAATCAAGCAATTCCAACATGAAGGGTGAACTCGAAATATTATTGAATCAATGTTGCATTAACATCAGAATGCAAAGGAAAAAAGAAAACCGGCGGATTAACCTTTTATGGCCGAGCCTTTTATGACATTTTTCATGCTCAGTTTCAACATTCGCTGGATGATTAATGGAGCAATAGGACTAGAAGGACAATGGGAAGCAGACAAAATAGAAGTTAACAATGTAAATATATGCTCATCTTGTAAGAGGCCAGAAAAAGACAAATGTGGCAGGAAGTCATCCAAAAAAAGTGTCAAAGTAGGAACCAAATATATATGCTAAAGAAAGCTACCAAAAGAAAGATGCAGGAAAGGATTACGAATGCACTACTACAAGTGAAAAGGAGTTCCTGATTTTTTTTTCATATACAAATAAGTTAGTCTGTAGATCAGATGTAAATGAAAGTGAAAGGATGCGGTAAAATATATGAAAACATGTCAGAGATAAGGGGATACAAGGAGGAATTGTTTGCTATTATTAAATCTTATTTCTCCACCAGCAGTTCATGTTAGAACAGTAGAAAGCAAGAAAGTTCAAAGTTCATGTTCATGATTTTTTACCAATTAAACACTAGCAGTTCATGTTAGAGCATACACATTATGCTATAAATTCACCTGAAACACCGAGTCAAATAGTAGAAAGCAAGAAGAGTTCGCCAGAAAATTGGCTAAAACCCTACCCAAAACCGGCGGATTAAGCCTACCCCCAACGAACCCAAGTCTACCCCCACACAGGCGAGATTCAACGAGGAAAGCTAACCTGGTTCTCGTGGGTGCCGTCGCCGTAGACGGTGAAAGTGGATAATGGCGTCGTGCGTCGTCTCGTTCACGAGAGAGAGTTGGGCCGTGTGGAGTGAATCGTCGACGGATGTGGGGGAGGGTTTCCAGTTTATATATTGTGGTGATGTTGTAATTTGATTGGGTACCAGGGGTATTTTTGGGAGTTATTGGGACGGGTAATCGAAGGATTACATAATCCTTCGAAAATTGGGCGACTAAAATTTGGCTCAAAATCAGACAGTAAACCCGGTCCAGACCGGGCCGAGACGTAATCCGTCGGGCCTGGGGAAAATCAGTGCGTGTGTACCAAACGGCGGATTAACTCGGATAACTCGAAGTTATCCGAGTTAATCCGCCCAAAACCCAGCTACCAAACGCAGCCTAAGTTACCAAACATGTCCCATATTTTTTAGTAATCCAAAAAAACCGCCAGAAGGTATGTACCAGACGCATTGTGCATTTTCCATTCCTGCACGAATACTCGAGTTATCATAAAGTCGGGATTGTTCTAATCCCACTACCAAACGGACTCTAAGTGAACTTTTCTACCACAACAAGGATGGAATCCTTGCTCCCAGATTTTGGTGGTCCATCGATAAAATTCATGTGGATTTGTGTCCATCCTCGCAGAGGAATAGATCTGACCAGGTGAAGTTGTTCTATATGCTTTGGACTATTGGCACGTTCCACATTCCATCACCTATATTCAGATTGCAGTTTCATTCCAAGGAAAGTTCTGAACCATATGGTTGTTTAGCTCACTTTGGTCGTTGGCAACTTCAATCATCATTTGAGTGATCTTCTGCAAGCTGCATCCCAATTTCTAGCTAAACATGCATCTAAGAAGCAGTGATAACTTCCACTGTCAACTAGGATGTGAATATTTTGGTCTCCACAAATGCCCTTCAACCTGATGGTTTTGTGATTAGACCGGCAGGTCATAGTGTGCAGTGAAATAGTCTCCACTTCTTCTTCAAGATCTTATTCTTCATTTTCAATGGCCTGGACGATCAATGAATTGTTTATTTCTGTCATCATGCAGAGGATGTGCTTGTTCTTGCACTGATACTGCTGAGCAGGGATATATTTCTCATCATAATTGAAAAAAAACTTGGAATCACGCATGGCTTTGATTTTTTTTGGTGTCAATATCTTCCTTACTGGTGTTGCAA
This sequence comes from Pinguicula moranensis, assembly GCA_028565015.1. Taxonomy (NCBI): domain Eukaryota; kingdom Viridiplantae; phylum Streptophyta; class Magnoliopsida; order Lamiales; family Lentibulariaceae; genus Pinguicula; species Pinguicula moranensis. The sequence continues at coordinate 2,343 of JAOWBN010173922.1, forward strand.
CCCCAGTAGGCTTAACATAGCTCTTGGGATCATCGACACAAAGGGTTGTGGTCTATAAGGCGGCTTGGTTGGCATCATTGGCTGAGGTATTTTGAAGGTAACCACCGCCGGTTCATGCTCTAATGCTCTGCTAATGGCTTCATCTTAGTGCTGGGTTGGGTGGAATTGATTGTTGCCTTCAACTCCACACATAGGTTGTTGATGAAGTTCAACATATAATACTCATTATCGTAGTGGGGATAAAATATTTCCATATGGGACATGCGTTCTTTCCATCTATCCAAATGTTGGTGTAGGGGTTAGTACTGCTGAGCAACCTTCTGGAATTCCTCCATAAATGCTCCTTTATGTTTTGTATCAAACTGCTTTAGCAATGCAGCAACGAACTCATTCCACAAACTGCCAGTGTTCTTAGATGCATATCCCTATGATCATAATTCCATCTTTCCTTGAAGATGAACTCCACACCATTTAATTTTCTCAGCATTTTTGTAAATCCTTTTGATCTTGAAACAAGTAGTACCTTGCTAGATCCATCCTCTGGGATTGATTAGGAAGTCCATTTTAGGCTTGTGGGTAGAGAGAGGCATTGGGTATGGGCTAAACGGGCCAAAATCGTTTTAGCCCGATCTGGACCATTTTCGTGCCGGCTTGGTTTAAAAACGAGCAGTCTTAGGCGGTTTAGAACTGCAAAACGGGTGGTCCGGGCTAAACCGTTTAGTAAAACGGGCGGATACGATTTATTAAATTTCGATTCGGGCGGATACGGTCGGGGCCCGTTTAGAGATCAATGCTTTTAGAAATTTTGTCAACGGAATGTTTTCTTCAAGACCTGAAAATGCTTAGAAGGAAATTTACTTGGTATCTAAAGTCCTTTAAAGCCATGAGTAGGCTTGATAGATTTCTAGTGAATGATTCAAGGCTGGACGAAGATATATCCTGGACACAAACTAACCTTGATAGGGATGACTCTGATCATTGACCCGTATCCCTCTATTGCAACTTCAAAGATTGGGGACCCAAATCATTTAGAGTACTTGACTGTTGGCTTGAAAATGCAGACTTTAATGTTGTTGTGGAAGATCTCTGCTCTAAAATAAATCCTGGGGGTTATTCGAGTAACAGGTTGAAGATCAAGATCAGAGAGTTAAGGACAGGTATCGAAAATTGGAATAAACTGCATCCAAGGAGTACCTTAGCCCACTGAAAGCAACTGTTGAACCAAATTGCTGAACTGGAAATTAAGGCTGAACAAAGCTCTCAGTATAATGAACTTGATCTGCAGCTGATTCTGAGTAAACAGGAAGCTCTTCAGGTGCTAACAAAAAATATGGATAGCATTTATTTTCAGAAATCAAGAATCAAGTGGATTAAACAAGGAGATGCCAATACAACCTATTTTCATAGGTGGTTCCAAAAGAACAGAAGAAGGAATACCATCCAGGGCATTTGGGATGGAAATACCTGGTTAGAGGATCCGGAAGCTGTCAAGAAGTGTTTTAGACAACGTTTTGCATAAAGATTTTCTGAGGTTTAGTGGAACAGGCCTAAGATTCCAGCATCATATTTCAACAATTCTCACAACTATCTAAAGAACAACTTATGAGAACCTTCTCAGAATCTGAAATATTGGTTGCTATTCAAGACTGTGGAAGTGAAAAGAGTCCAGGGCCAGATGGTCTAAATTTTAAATTCATCAAACACTTTCTTCACCTCTTTAAATTTGACATCCTGCAGTTGTTTATTGAATTGTACAGGAACTGCAAATTAGCCAGGGGAAGCATTGCAGCACATATCTCTCTGCTAGCCAAATTAGCCACACCTCTGATCTATCACTTTAATTGGTGCCATTCCTAAGATCATTTCTAAGGTCCTATAGAAGAGGCTGAGCCCGGTTATGAACGAGATCATAGCCCCTAACCATATGGCATTTATTAAAGGAAGAAGGCTACTGGATGGTGTCCTTATAGCCAATGAGGCAGTGGATGAGCTGAAGAAACTAAAAAATAGGCCATCTTCTTCAAAGTAGACTTTGAAAAGGCCTTTAACACTATAAATTGGGTTTATCTGCAAGATGCTATGGCCCAAATGGGGTTCCCTCAAAGCTGGATTTAGTGGATAAAAGAACTACTAGAATCTTCCTTCTCCTTCATCCTCATTAATGGCAGCCCTATCAAAGAATTTTACCATCGGAGAGGATTCTGCCAAGGCGACCCTATCTTTCTTCTGCTCTAGCTGGTGGCTGTTGAGGTCCTCTCAGTTTTGATCAATAAGGTTGTGAGCCTAAATCTGTTTAAAGGAGTTGAAGTGGGTAGAGACAAAGTCCAGCTTTCTCACTTACAGTTTGCTGGTGACACGCTGCTGTTTGGATAAGCTAGCTGGAATACAATCAAAACTCTGAAATCTATTCTACTCAACTTTGAAATCACTTCAGGGTTGTGAATCAACTACTCAAAGAGTAGTCTTCTGGGGATTAATATGCAGCAGCCTACCTTAGATGAGATGGCAGCATATCTGGGCTGCATCCTTTCAGGTATCTCGGCCTTCCCATAGGATCTAATCCTACTAGACTCTTTACTTGGCAGCCAGTGGTGGAAAAAATAAAGATAAAGTTCTAAACTCTTGGGACCACAGATATCTGTCTTCAGGTGGTAAGTTAATCCTCATGAACTCAGTCCTCAATGCCCTGCCTTCACACTTGTTTTCCTTCATGAAAGCATCAGCTTCTGTCATCCAGAAACTAGACAAAATTCAGAGGTCATTCTTTTGGAATAGCAGCAAGGATCACAGAAAGGTTTGCTGGATCTCCTGGAAAAAAATGACTGCCCCAATAGCAAAAGGAGGTCTGGGGGTCTGAAGCTTAAAAGCTTTCAATGAAGCATTGTGGGAAAATGGGGTGAACGCCTACTCTCATATGGTTAAGATTTAGCTATGCAGATACTTCGTTCAAAATATGGCCTTGAAGGCTACCTATCTGTGGGAAGGTGGAGAGAACTATCTACACCTCTTGCATCCAGGATTCAGCATGGTCGAAGAAGGGGCAATTTTTATGCTTCTGAATGGTGGAAGAACACATAGGAAACTTTCAGCTCCAGTTGGTTCAGTCAGCTTGTCAAACTGAAAGTTGGTAAACGTGCAACTATCAGATTCTAGACTGACTTTTGGCTTCTTAATACTTTTTTAGCTGAGTAATTCCCAAGATTATTTAGGACTACTCTACACAAAAATGCCTTAATATCATAAATGGGATGGTGAGACTCAAATTCCTGGCACTAGTCATGACCTCTTAGAGTATCTGAAGTGCAAGACTTATCTCAACTAGCTTTTCTGCTGTGGGATGTTTGTCTCTCAACAACCTGCATGGATAAATATTCCTTTGTCACTGGTTCAGAAGGAAAATACACGGTTAAAAAAGCTTATGACAGGATCTTATCAGAGTCTGATTTAGCCTATTCTCTGCAGGAAGTTGCTGTCCTCAGTAATCTATGGAATGCCATGGCACGTCAGAAAGTCCTCATCTTTGTCTGGAAACTCCTTTAAGACTCACTGCCTACTAAGGGAGCCCTTCAGCTGCCTCACATCATATTGCCAGATCAGGACATAAGTTGTTCCATCTGTCACACCAACGATGAATATGTTGAACATATTTTCAGAAATTGTCCTCTTGTTTAGAAGGTATGGACAGCACTAAAGGACTGGCTTATTTTACCCGAGATTAATCAGTTGCCGGACACACATGCTCCCTCATTACTAGAATTCCTTATAGCAAAACCCGACAGGATCAATATAGCAGCCTGAAGAGCTATATGGACTGCCAAGGTCTTGTTAGTGTGGAAATTTCTTTCAAGCAAAAGATCCTAGCTACACAAGCATTCTGACTAACATTAAAAGAACATCATGGCTGTGGATTACATCCAACAGACATGGCCAATTTTGGCCCTACTTCTTCAAGGATTGGCTGCTAAATCCTCTTTGTTGTATGTCCTTTTAAGCTTTGTGTTGTTGTTGGTTTACCAAATTCAGCTACAAATACTGAACAACATCGGAAACTTTGAATCATGTGGAAGGAAGAAGATGATTTCCAAATTCTGAGCAGGCATGAGCAAGCCATGACTGGCAAATGGAAATGTGAAGAGATGGAGAAAATTGTCACTTTTGTGTATGCCAAGTGTTACTCACTGAGGAGAAGGGAGTTATGGCAGCATTTGGAGACCATCAAACCCATTGTCCTGCCCTGGATTGTCCTCAGAGATTTCAATGTTATAAGATATAACAATAAAAGAAGAGGAGGAGCATCCCGGCGTATGCAAGAATTTAATGATAGCATCCACAAATGTGCACTGGTAGACTTAAAACTGAAGGGCAGGAAGTATTCTTGGCGCAATGGTCATTCTGGATTGCAGCGCACATGGACGAATCTTGACAGAGTCCTAGTGAATGCAGAGTACCTACACTAGCAGCCATCCGACTTTTATAAACTGCCAGGTCGCAAAACCTCAGACCATAGTCTAATGTTGATGCAGTTAAAAGAATAGAACGAAAAACCTTCACAATCCCTTGTCGGAAGTGAAGCCAGAAATGATGAAGCAAAATGTATGGGATCTAAAGGATCGCCAAGCCCTAGGGTTGATTCATTTGTCACTAGTAAGGAACGTTGCCTTCAACATCGTGAAAGAAAAAATGACTGCAGGAGTTCTAAAGTCCATGTCAAACATGTATGGGAAGCCATCGGAAATGAACAAAGTATACCTGAGTTCTAAACCCATAAACAAATTCAACATGATTATCAGTCAGTTGAGTTTAGTTGATATCGAATTCGATGATGAGATTAGAGCCCTATTACTTATGTCTTCACTGCCCGAATCATGGGATACTATTGTTTCCGCAATTAGTAGTTCGCGTGGATTTGAAAAGTTAAAATTTGATAAAGTTCGAGATATTGTCCGAAGCGAGAGTACTCGCAAGAGGAAAATTGATGATTCATCTGGTAACACACTCAGTACGGAGGGTAGGAGCAGAGACAGAACTAAGGGAGGCAGAGCAAACATGGTCCCTCAAAGTCGAAAGGGCGGAATAAATCAAAAGGCAAATATGTAGTTACTTGTTGGAACTATGATGAGAAAGGCCCCATGAGCAAAGATTGTCCAAAATCGAGAAGGCAGAAAAGAGGTTCAAAATAGAAATTCCAAGCAGATGATTATTATGCATGTTTTACAGATGATAGTTCGGATGCCTTGGTCCTCAGTGTGGATAGTACAGTTGAGTCGTGGATAATGGATTCTGGAGCATCATTTTATTCTTCTCTGAGCGAGAAAATATTCCAAAATTTCAAGTCTGGAAATTTCGGAAGAATGTACTTGGCTGACAACCGAGTTCTACAGATTGCAGGTAGAGGATGTGTGTATCTAGACTGTAGGTGGAAGAGTGTGGAAGTTGGAAAATGTTAGATACATTCCTGACTTGAAAAAGAATCTGATTTCAATTTGTCAGCTGGACAACTTGGGCTATGAATCAAGATTCGGTAGTGGTCGTTGGAAAATTGTTAGAGGAGCGATGGTCATAGCAAGTGGTGTATGATTTGGCACTTTATACTCCACTGCTGTTGTTGAGAATCTTGTTGTAGTTAATGACAGTATATCAAGCTCGAGTTTCTGGCATAACAGACTCGGTCATATGAGTGCGAAGGGGATGCAAATGCTAGTTCGAAGGGTTTTCCTGAAAGGGTTGAAATCTATGGAGATGAGATTTTCTTAGAGTTGTGTTCTAGGAAAGCAGAAGAGTGTCAGTTTCACAAAGACCACTAGAGAGAAAAAAGCAACACGATTGGATCTAGTGCACTCGGATGTATGGGGACTATTCACTATCACCTCTATTAGTGGCTCGAGATACTATATTACCTTCATCAACGACTTCAGTAAGAAGGTATGGGTTTACCTTCTGAAACACAAATCAGATGTGATTGTTACTTTCAAGAAGTGGGAGATTGAAGTTAAAAATTAGACCAGGTTGAAAATCAAGTGCTTGAGGTCAGATAATGGTGGAGAGTATGATTATGCAGAGTTCATCAAGTATCGTATTGATGAGGGAATTAGATGTACCAGGACAGTTTACTGGTAAGGCAAGACAGAATGGTATTGCTGAGAGGATGAATAAAACGTTGAATGAGAGAGCAAGAAATATGAGATTACATGTTGGTTTGCCTAAGACGTTCTGGGCAGAAGCAGTGAGAACCGCAACATATTTGATAAACAGAGGATCATCAGTTCCTCTGGGTTTCGAGATTCCAGAGGTGGTGTGGTCTGGTAAGAAGATTAAGTTGGATCACCTGAGAACTTTTGGATGTGCGGCCTATGTTCACATTGATCCAGAGAGGAGAGACAAGCTTGATGCAAAGGCTTTGAAGTGCTATTTATTGGATATGGTTATGAGAAGTTTGCATAGAAATTACGGGATGATAAGATGAAGAGAATCTTGAGACATTGTGATGTGACATTTGATGAGAACGCCCTGTATAGGGATAGATCTGGGGCAAAATCTGAGAATGCATAAAAAGTGGGAGCCGAGGTTGAGTTGCGGGAAGTTTCACCTAGTGATGCTATAGCCGGCAATGTTTGAGATAAAGGATTTGGGTGCAGCAAAGAAGATTTTTTGGATGCGAATTTCTAGAGATCGTTCTACTGGAACTCTAGATCCATCCCAAGAGTAGTACATTGAGAAGGTATTGTCCAGTTTTAATGTTGATCAAGCTAAGTCCAGGAATACGCCATTGGCTAATCATCTCAAGTTGTCAAAAGAGCAATCACCCAAGTCAGTTGAGAAGCGTGAGGAAATGGCAAGAGTGCTATATGCTTCTGCAGTTGGAAGCCTTATATATGCTATGGTATGCACCAGACCTGATATAGCACATGCAGTTGGAGCTGTTAGCAGATATATGTCAGATCCAGGAAAAGAACATTGGGAAGCTGTGAAGTGGCTTCAGTGATATTTGAAAGGAACAACCAGTACTTCACTTCGCTATGGGAATGGCAAGGTGGTACTCGACGGTTTTGTTGATGCTGATTTGAGTGGAGATGTGGACACAAGTAAGAGTACATCTGGATACATCTACGCTATTGATGGAACAACAGTCAGTTGGATGTCCAAACTTCAAAAGTGTGTTAATATGCCATCGACATAAGCTGAATATGTTGCAATAGCTGAAGCCAGTAAATAGATGATATGGTTGACTGACTATTTGGAGGAGTTGGGCAAAAAATAACATGAAAAAAATCTATTCACTGATAGTCAGAGTGTCATACAGTTGGTGAATAATCCAGTGTTCCATTTTTGCACCAAACACATCCGGAGAACATATCACTTCACTTGCAGTCTAGTGAAAGAGAGTGAGATGTGTTTGAAGAAGATTGATGGGGTAAAAAATCCAGCAGACATGTTGACTAAAGGTGTTGATGCTGGAAAACTAGGGCTGTACAAGGCCTCAGTTGGTCTCCTACAATGATATGGGAGATGATGCGGCTAGGGAATTGTGAAGAGTACATTGATATGAAGAGTAGAGTTGGTTGGTTGACTGATAAGTCTCAAAGAGGGAGTTTGTTGATGTTGGATCCCAAATAAGTTAGTGGAGAACGCGTTCATTAATGGAGGGGCAAGTACATCATTTGATTAGTTCCTAGAGAAATTCTAACTAATCAGAATTCTTGTCTATAAATACTTTTGTCTTTCATTGTACTCTGTATTCGAAAAATATTGAATAAAGAAACCTAACGACCATGGAAGTAGCCAATTTGGGTAAACCACGTAAATCTATATTTTTTGTTTCGTTTTCGCACTAGTCTTTGATCGTGTGTGTGTGTTGTTCGACCCTAACAACCTGCAGGATTGTTTGGTTAAAAATTATCCTCAATCGGATCCAAAGCCAAAATGTAAGGCTTTATCAATTCTCCATCTTTCAGGTTTTCAACTGGGTAATTTGTTTACTTCTGAAATAGTATCTGCCCTTTGCCGCCTCAATTTGAACACATTAACAACATTTCACTGTTAAACTGTACAACTTGAAGAATGAAAGTTGTATAATTTCCTTGGAGATAAATGTGTTTCATTGTTAGAGATAATGTGTATAACCGTGTAGCTTTCACTATTATTAACTTCTTTTGTGTATAACCGAGTAGATAAATGTGTTGAAAGCTGTATAATTTCCTTTAAAATGTATAACTTCATTTTGTATAAATGTGCTTCACTCATCACTGTTAGAGAATGTTTCATTCTTTGGACTAAATATTCATTTATTTGTAATTTACAGGTTTTTCCAAATGGCATCCCATCAAACAAGCATAAGAGGCAGGCATACCGTTGAAGATGAGAATGAGGAGGTAGATATTGAACTTGAAGATAAGGTTGAGAATGAGAATGAGGAGAAAACCCGCCTTCTAAGATCATAAGAAATTACATCAATGGGTCCTCCTAAGAAAAAGGCGAAGAAGCTAACTTCTCTAGCTTGGGAAACTTTCGAAAGAATTGCGGAGATTATCAATATGCAGGTTATCAAAGAAAATGTAGGCGTTGTAGAAAAACGTACAACGGAGCAACAAGACGTCCAAGTACTGGGGCAATGTTAAGAAATGCAAACAGTTGTAAGGAGAAGCAAAAGATAATTGATACAACGAAGCAACCAACTCTGCATTTTGGTAAGGATGGAAAGTTGACTGCCTTTCGTTATGATCCAAAGAGGTGGGGAGAGTCTTTGATCCATTTGATTTCAAGAGAGGATTTTCCAATTATTTTTGGAGAGAGTTGTTCGTATAAAATGCATATTCATGAATCATTCAATCCCTCCTTCAAGACAATTAGTGCACGGACTATAAGACGAGAAATAAAAGAATATTTTGAGAAACGTATGTGTGCTCTTAGGTCCGACTTAGGTAAGATGGATTGTTGTGTGGCGCTGACATTAGACATATGGGATTCCAGCACACATTTGGACTATTTTAGTATCGTGGCCCATTACATCGACAATAGTTGGACACTTCAGAAGAGAATCATAGGTTTCAAACTAGTGCATAGGCATACCGGTTCAACTATTGCTGAGAGTATTCTTGGTAATTGCTTTGACTTGTTATATGTTTAGTTTATCATTTTTTTTAAAGAGTTTTTAATTGTTATATGTTTGTTTATCAGGTGCTACATGATTATGAACTTCAAAAGAGGACTATATTGATCACTTTTGATAATGCCTCAGTGAATTCTAAGGCAATCGAATTCATGGAGCAGTCTTTGGAAAACTACAATGGTGGCATACTTCTTCACCAAAGGTGTGCATGTCATGTCATTAACTTGATTGTCAAGTCAGAAAAACTTTGAAACAATATGTTGAGAAGGTTAGGAATGTGGTCTCTTATATAAGAATGTCGAGCCAACGGATCAACGCCTTCAAAGATGAATGTCGTTGTTCTGGTGGGAAGGCTAAGATCTTGGAACCAGACATGCCAATACAATGAACCTCGACATATATAATGTTAAAGAAGGCATTCGAGTTCAAGAGTGTTATTGGTCAGTATCTGATGAAAGCACAGATGGAGGCATCCTCTGATTCCCCGGTGACCCTAAATCGTGCAGAGTGGGATGTCATTGATAAGATTACAAACTTTCTTCAGGTCTTCTACGAGATGACCACTACTTTGTCCGAAAGTTACTACACTACATCTTCCAAAGCATTGCATCAGTTTTCCATAATTGCTCATGCTCTCTTCGTGCATAAGAATGATCCACACATTTATGTTGGTATTCAACTATGAAGAAAAAATACTTGAAGTATTGGGCCACCCCTCCTTTACTATATTCTTTAGCTTGGATCTTGGATCCTCAAGCCAAGATGACTAGTTTGAAAGTTGCAGTGGATAAAATGTGAACCTAACTTGACATAGCAGACGGAAAAGACTTTACCAAAGAAGTGGAAACTTATTTGTATGCATTGTACAACAAGTATGAGGTTAAATTCGGATGTTTGAGGGTTCGAACGCAAGAAACTAGCAGCTCAACATCAAATGCATGGAATATACTTGATTTTTCTCCTTCATCTAGTTTGCTTATGGATGAGAGAGCTGATGGACAATACTTTGAGTTGAAGAGATATATTGACACACGTTTTGTCATGTCCAATGCTGAAGATAAAGATAACCTAAATTTGTTGAAGTAGTGGGAAAGTCATAAGGTTGAATACCCTATTCTTTCATGGTTAGCCAAGGATGTTTACACCATTCTGACATTGACTGTATCTTCAGAATCAACCTTTAGTATGGCTGGGAGGATAGTTGAGGAACAACGAGTCAACTTAAAACCTGAGGCAATTGAGATGCTGGCATTGATTAAAGATTGGGAGTTACAGATCAAAGAGTTAAAGGTCTTGGTCTTGGTCTGGGCCCACTAGAAGATTATTTTGAAGATCACAGCAATGACGAAGAATACTCTTCTAATTCTAATCCTGTCTCCTGATATTCCTTAGGTATTGGTAATAACTTAATATGACTGTATGTTGTTAATATTGCAGGTGCTCTGGAATATTTTCGATCTTGGTTGTGTGATCATTTTGGATTTTAGTCGTTTATTCTGGACTATTCGCCTTAGAATTTATATGTTATGGGACTGTTATTTGGACATTTTGGATTTAGACTACTATTTGGATTGTTTAGTACTGTTTAGTTTAGAAATGATCGTATGGTTATTTTTAGTACCGTGGTCCATGGATCTGTTATGTGATGGTGATTCAATAGGTTTTATTTACATGTTTTATAAATTTTTAGTTTTTTTTAATCTTTTAATCTTTTATTTTTATTTTTTTTTACAGGGATTTTCGTTTTTTATTTTACAGGTTTTAAAAAAACATGCAAACGTGGGCTGGCCTGACAAAGCATGTTTTTTTACGGTTGCCATGCTAGGCACGTACGTTTACAAAATGTGCAATTTTTGGCATGCGGACGTTTAGCGTGCCATACTGGAATTTCCAACTTGCAAACCATGAAGTAGCAATCCTTAATGCTAAAACTAAAATTATGAACCAAGGACAAAGAAGAATCAACTGGTACAAGAAAATAAACTAGATCAACTTCCAAGCCATCCTCGTAATCATGGACGGAGATAAAACAAGATTGATAAATTCGGCTGATATAACTGAACTCGACGGCGTATTACAATCAGCATTCATGAATTCATCTTATAAAAACATTCTGTACAATCTCAATCTTGCGGAAAGAGACCTTATACAATCATTTTGTACAATCTAAATCTTGTTTTTGATACCATGAAACTATATTGATTGATGACCCAAAGACGGATGGGTTTACAATGAATCCTACCTCTAGTCGTATACACTTATTTATAAATCACAGGGCTACATAAATCCTAATTTCAATATAATTATAATTGTAATAGAATCCTACATAATTCACAACTCCTATTCTCTTCAAGAATATCACCTTGATTAGGAGACTTAAGAGAGTAGGAGTCCTTAGGCAACTTCTCTAGGGTGATTTTTATCTAATTCTCTCAAGTTGATTAGCGAAGACTGAACCATCATCTTGTCTCGGAGATCACAAAACTGAGAAGTACCAAGCACAAATTGAAACATTTTTATCCCACCAGCTACTGTTCATGGTAAATATCAATAGCTACAGAGTTGCTATGTTAGATCCAACCATTCAGATTGTAGATCATTGAGCCACAAACACGCCTTCATAATTTCACGATGATCGGACCATGGATGCATGTCGATTAGGCTGTTCGATCAAATTTGGCACCAACATAAAATCCTTAAAAACAGAAACAAAAGGTAGGGAGTACCTTAATCAGCTCCGAAATCCATTTGAACACAACATTGGCGAATAAGGAAAGTAGAATTCGATTAGTACACTTTTATTGAAGGGGACAAGATAAAAAATCTACTTTAGCAGGAACCAATCGGGTGAGATTGACTCTTGGATAAGAGTCATAACTGATCAATCATGTAACAAAAACTACAAAGATCCGTATGAGTCCTGGATACTTTAAACAATACTAAAACAAGGGACCAACAAAGCACCAACAAAGTAGCAACCGAGAATCGCAACAGACCGACAACCAAACAAAAATATCTGGAAAAACTTTGATCAGGACACTTTGAACAGAGAACACAACGAATCAGATCTGTATTGAAGAATCAAAATACACACTCGGAACTTTGAACGAGCTAACGTTTCTTGATCAGGACACTTTGCTCGTGACTAAATTTTGTTTTATTTTTAATGAAAGTAAACAATTACATTTCAATATGCCACCTCCATCACCATGAAGTCCGCTAGCCCATACTATTTTATCTACAACATACTAAGATACCGTAGCGACGGGATTTAGATGCCATTAGTTTCAAATGAAAGCTAAATAAGTCCAAAGAGTTCTATAAAAGTAAAGGAGCACAAACCTCTCAAATACAACTTAAACTTCAACAAAAACTAAACTACAATTTTGACCATAGCTCCTATTTATAGGCTAAGGAAAACCATAATAAATAAATAAATAAATATAGGCAAAATCTTCATAAATTCAAGACTCCTTCCAACCTTTTTATCTTGGACCAAAGCTTGACCATGTCCTTCCAAGCTCCCTTCATAAATTCCCCTTCGACCAATTCTTTCCAAGTGCCAAGTCCATTGTCCAATGCTTGACCATGACCCTCAATCTTCAAGCATTAACTCAAATGTTGATCAACATGTTCAAACTTTTTATCCTTCCAATTTGCGACCCATGCATGCCATGCATGTGTTGACATACTCCACAACATGGATTAAGACCTTTTTTGATTTGTATGCTTGTATGGGTCGCATTCCACATGATTCTTAGCCCTTAGTCTTGTCATTGGCCCTCTTGGAAAGGATAAGGGGTCTTGGGTCGCCTCGGGTACGTGTGGTGCAATGTGATTTGCATCGCTTGAAGCTTGGTTGAGACAAATTCTCTTTAAGTTTTCTTGTGTGGCGTCCCTTTTACAAAACATAGTTCTTGGTTGGTTGTGACAACTTCTTTTCAGGTCAAGGCTCCAACAAATTTGTTTATTCGATATTGGGTTTGAACCACCAATCATTAGTATTGGATTTTGTCACAATTGTTGGAAATGTTTATATTATTTGGTATCAGAGCTCAGGTTGAGCAAGTTTGCCACTATCTTTGATGGTATTGGTTCTAGCTCTTTATAATCATTTTCCTGTGTTGTCCGAATTTCTCATACCCTGGGGAATCAGAGAAATTGATACAAACTTTAAGCTTATTAGGTTGCCACATATCATCCATTGTTTGCTGGTACATGCCTCTACAAACCTCATTATTGTCAACTTATCAGACTCTGATACACAATTCGGTTTGTAGTAAAAACATTAATTTATTAGCTTATGAATGATGATTTTTTGGCATATGGGAGTCATTATCATCAACATATCAAACACTATGGATTGGTACACAGCTAAGCTCGCTCGCCCGATAACTTTAGTAGTTTCGGGATTGTACTTTGAGCTCCATTTCTAAGAAACAAAGACACATGGGATGGATAGTAGCGCAGATCCTTCATTGTTTAGAGTCAAATATCAGCGAAACTCGGTTCTTTAATCTGTAGTTCACCAGAATTGCATATCTCCATAATTGAATTACTCATCTCTAGTCAATCTTCCATTCAACAGCACAATACACATCTCACATTTCCAACAGAGCTCCTGCAAGCTGAAGTTGCAATTCGGCAGAATTGCATGTGAATTAAGTATCCAATCTGTGTGGGATGTGCATTTCAAATACCTAATTAAGCCTCTTTTGTCCTCTCCCATGGATCCGAGTCCAATCCTTACATCCTCACATCCCCCATCTTTAGGTAAAGAAAGTGCATTTAGCGGTTCTAGTTCTTGAAGGACATGCACCCAGTTGATTGTATGATCTAATCAGTGAGTGAGTAAGGGAATTTTTTTTTGTTCGGTTTGCTCTTTGCTAGGACCAGGCTGCTCTTTGTATTTTTTGTACCACCAGCTGAGTGTCTGGCTTAGTGTTATTGAAGTAGCAATGATTCCTTATTTTCCATAGTGTCCATTTCATTGCCATCCAGATTGAGATCCAAGCCTTGTTTACCTGTTGTGGTTTTGCTGCTAGGTACTCCAAGATGGTTGGGGCGTTTGTATCATTCATTTGTTGTCCATCACCAAGTTGCAACTATCTCTGTAAGTCCTTCGATACTTGTTTTGTAAACGAGCATTTCATAGAACAAACGTTCTACAGTTTCTGTGGGAGATCTGCATATTATGAATTCTGTAGCTTGATCTTCTTGGATTATGTTCCTTTTCGACAAGTTAACTTTAACAGGGAGGGCGTTGTGAATTAGCTTCCAATCAAATACAGATATTTTTTTAGGCGCATAACTGTTCCATAGGTGTTTTATTGCTCCCAGGTGTGTCTTAGTGAAAGGGTGTGCAGTTGAGGATGTGATCCTTGCGTGTGCAGCCTTCACCGTGTACCTGCCTGTGTTGCTATCTTCATAGATGCAAGCATCTACCCCTTGTTGATGTGGTTGAGCATCCTTCAAAAGGGAGGTTAGATTGGTTCGATCAACTATTTCAAAATCCCAAGTCTCTTCTCCAAGACCATGTCCAGTTCCATGAGCCTTAAGTCCATCTGCCACACTGATATCTTTGTTCAAAGCCATTTATAGAACCTAGGGTAGGCAATGGATAATGGGGCATTGTGGTGCCACTTCTCATGCCAAAATCTCACTCCCTTCCCACATCTCATTTATATAGACATGTGACTAGCGAACTAGCTGCTGCTAAGTGAATCTTGTAGACTGTTCCACTAGTTGGAAGCATACAAACTTCCTCTTCTCTTGCCTCAGTGTCTGATATGTCGTACTATAGGTTTGTTCAGTTGTCTTAGGTCACCTATAGATAGCAGGCCTTTATTTCCATACTTAGATCTTAGGATGTTCATTGACAAGGATTGGTCTCCATTCAGGATTCTTTTCCCCCACTTTTCTAACATAGCCTTATTGAAAGTTGGTAGATATCTTACCCCAGTCCCCCTTGCGGTTTGGGAGTTGTGATTTTTGTCTATGATATCCAACATATATTTTTCTATCCCTGTTGCTTCCCCCCAAAAATGCTCTTTGTATACTAATCAACTTTTTTGATCACTGATGCTGGAGCTCTGAAGAAGGAAAGGTAATGGAATGGCAAAGCTGAGATGACAGAGTCTATAAGAATGATTTTACCCGAGGGGATAGCCATTTGTGCTCCCATAAGGTCAGTGTCTTGTTCATCTTGTCCAAGAGACATTTGGAAAGACAAGTGTCCTAACCCACCTCCAAGAGAGGACAAATGTCCTAATTCATTTCCTACAAATAGGACCCTTTTATAGGATGAAATATGATGCCAAAAATTGAGGGAAATATATTAGAGAAAAGTGAGAATATTTTATAGAGTATTCAAAATGATTATTTCTTATATTTATATATATATACTTTATTTTCCCAAAAGAGTAAGTACTTTTTCCTGTCATTGTTTCCATCTTCATCTGAAAATATTGTAATTTTTTTTATATAAAACTATTAAAATACATAATGTGTCTGCACACGCACACACTACTTACTTACCTTCCATAACTGGTAGTCCGCAATCCTTCTTTCCATCGAAATCTGAATCCCTATTTCCATTCTTTTCTTGTCAATCCCCACTCTCAGACACGACTCTTCGCCAATGCATTCAGATTCTCTTCTATATACAGATACAGCTATGAAGGTATTTGGGCGCATTATCAGCAGAAACTGCTTCGTTCTCACATTACCTAAATGCCCTCACACAACC
>JAOWBN010173932.1:0-18194 GCA_028565015.1 Pinguicula moranensis
TCAGTATCCCTAACCTCTGGTTGCTACACTGAGGGGCCATTCCACTCTGCCCTGCGCTACCCAAGCACCTTTTTCGGCGGCGCTGCCCCGAGTTTTGCGTAGCGCACCACATTCGCCCTGCGAGTCTTCTCGCCTATGCTTATACTATTCAACGCCCGCACTAGCCTTCCTACACTCTCCACCTTTTTGAAGTATCGAACCCAAATTGGCATCCCATCTTGCACATCTTCTTTGGAACGAATACTTTGCTTACCCATCCCAGCTCCTCAAATTTAAATCGCATTTTCGGTTCTGACCATTCCAATGGAGAAGAAAAAAGTGGCCCCGTTTTGCCGAGCCGTCGCAGGATCTACACAAGGTCCAACCCTTGTGACTTTTCCCCCTTTCTTTTTAGCTTGTCGTTCCTGTCTACCTTCCGCGTCATTCCATGGTTTTTCCGAGGATTCAATCTCGGCTGGCATACGCTCCCCTTACAGATCCTGTTGTTTCCTGGAACCCTCACCGGTGTGCAACTTCCCTGCTGCACCTCCTGTGACTGCTGCGGTCTCAATCGCGCTCGCAATATTCTCGCTATTGTTACTTACACCACCCTGTTCAATGTTTGGCGGTGGTGGACCACCCACCACTTGGCCCATCAAGGTGGTACAGGTGTGAATGTGAAACGTGTTGGATGTAGAGAGAACCGAGAGAATTATTTTTTAGAGAGAGAATTAGGAAGTAATGTTACTATCCACTAACCAAGAAATTGTTCATCTATATTCCGCTGGAAGAGGAGTTCATAAAAATTTGAAACATTCTGAGAAAGCTATAATATTTATCAGCAAAATACCATGTAGGCTTTTTGATTAATCATGTTTGTTGGTACTTTATTTCTTTATTAGATAAAGGAGTAATTTTGTAAAAGAAGAAAGACCATAATAGGAAAAATGATTCTTCAGGGACAAATACAATAGGAGGGAAGTGATACTCGTGAGGTTCAAAGTGGAGACTCCCAATTTTGGAAGTATGCTATGAGTATGCGGACAGGAGTGATAGAAAATATTATTTTGAGAAAGGGAAATTCTTCCTTCTAGTTTGACAAATGGATAGGTTTGGGCCCATTGGTAGGTAGATTGCCGAGGAAAGGATTTAATCATCTGAAAGTCCAGGATTTCTGGATAGGAAATGACTGAAATCAGGAATAGCTAGTACAGGCCGTGGGAGATGAAATTGGTTAGAAAATACAAATGCAAAAAATTCCTGAGAACCATGCAATCCAGGAGGAGGACAAGTGTATTTTGAAGCCGAATATTCGAGGAGAGTTCAACTTGAATTAAGCCATGGCAATCGTCTAGGAAAGGGAGCCAATGCAAGAGGATCTGGAACACGTCATTACCTCCCATGTGGGCAATCTGTTCTTGGCGGGCGTGACATAAATGCCTTCCTATAGACGAAAATGTTCGAAGGCGGGGTGTTTAATTGGTATCGGTATGCGATTGCTGCGAGCAGAGGAAAGCAAAAATAGAGGATCAAATCTTTTGGACAAGTGAGATAGCCAAAGTCGTGTGTAGAAAAATTGAAACCTTACTAGGGATTTCTCGACATAGTTGGCAAACATGGAAAGGGAGAATCCTTTTCTGGTTTACCTATGCGAAGAAGAATACAATGACAGGTGTGCTGGTGGGAATCACCACAACAATAATTACTTGGTGGCGATGGATGAGTGCAGAGCTCGGCTCAAAGGTGTTTGAACTTCAGCAGACCAGATTTGGAGACAGGTACGCTATTCCATTAGTGACATATTTTCATGTGCTAACTTTCGTTGTGTTCCATAGGGGGTGGACATGTACCTGATGGTGGATTTGTGTATCCAGGCGGTGAGGCCTACTATGAGGAAGAATATCACTGTGACATGGGAGCTCCCCATGAGGATGGATGAAGTTAAACTGTGATGGTAGCTGCCTAGGTAATCCAGGGTCATCAGGAGGAGGTGGCATCGTTCGGGAAAACCAGGGGAACATGCGTGCGGCTTTTTCAAAATGCTTTGGAGTTGGGACAAATAATAGTGCTGAGCTTTGTGCTGTGATAGAAGGTCTAAGATTATGCCGGGAGCAAGGTTGGTTCCAAGTCATTGTCGAAACAAATTCTATGGCTAAGGTAGAACAAATGTGAGACATTGTAGTTATGGACTACTGGGATGAGCTGAACATTATGGCTACAGGTTTCCAACTGAGAACTAACCATCAGTACAGAGAAACAAATAGTATTGCAGATGAGCTAGCGAAATAGAGAGCTGGACGGAGTGATCAAAGGATATTCCTATAGAGCCGAATGACGATTACGAATAAAGGGAGGCTGAGATTGGAGAAAAGCAGGCTGTCATGCATCTAATGCAAATGGAGATTGATTGCTTATTCGATGAGGAAGGGATGTCACCGAGTGCACGCGCTAATAGGCCCCACTACTCAATCTCCATTGGGGGTGCCAAAGCAAAACGCAATTCGAATAGACTTACCCTCCCTCTGAATACCCATGCAGATGCAAGATTTATTTGATTTTTGTACGTTAGTGTTGTGGGCAAAGATTAGACATTCTATGTGATTTGACATTTACCAAAAGAATGTCGATTAATAATATAATTAAGTAGGAGGTTGATAGTGATAATATTGATCGGAATCGATACCTCTTTTTTATTAAAAAAAGTAATGATACTGAGTTTCCTTATTCCTACCTATTATAGATCTTATGTGGTTCATGATTCTTGTGCAAGTTACTCATAATTTCTGGGTGATCTGTGCCTTGTTTAGACTCGTGTGTATACGAATGTTAAGCATAGCCTACCTGCTCTTTCTTGTTGGATGATGTGGATTTTGGAATATAATTTGAGGAAGCCTTATTTTCAAACTACCATTGCATCTCTTGTTGAGAGCTTGACTTCAAGAGTGAGGGCCTGGGAACAAGAAAGAGGAATACCATTCTTATACAATAAGGTAAAGCAACTACACAACATTATGTGTTGATCTTTCTTCATTACTGTGCCATATCTGTTTCATTTTGGTCTCACATTTCTTCCTCAATCATCCATCAAAGACTCCTCTATTGCAGACATTGGAGGAATTTGCCATCTCTCGACAAGAGATAGAAGATGAGAAACGCAGGCTTCGTGTATGTTTTCCTACATCTCTTGTAATAACCACATGATTTTATGAAAAGATCAACTACCAAACTTTGATACTGGGACCACGTTGCTCTAGAGAAACTTCCCTGCAACATTAGGTTTCTGTTGTTCTTAAAGACACTTTGACTTTGGTACATGTATAGGGACAGAAGAAGCTGCAAGAACAATTAGCAACCGAACAGGAAGCCCTATTTGGTTCAAAGCCAACTATCAAAAAACCTTTGGGGCATAGCCCATATGCAAACACATAGTGGCTTCCACACCCAACAGTCGTCGGGTTGGACCCCAGCATCTCGTCATGGAGTTAGTTAGTGGCAAAGATAGGAGAGACACTGTCTAAATATGTAGAGGCGGTTAGTTATACTAGAAGAAGCATTGTCGCACGATTTTTTGATCTAGCTGCTACGGATTGTTTGTACAGCTCTTGAAGGGTTCCACTACTGTCAAACTGATAATTCTTTCGTGTTTGTGGAGTATATTCATGAAAGACCAGAGGACATTTCATCTAACTTTGCAAACATTCTCTATATCCACTGCTCAAATATACTCTGGGGGCCTTGGTAAAGATGTTTGTATAGAGAAATTTGCATGCATGGTTAAGACTTAGGGCAATTGTTCTTGGCCGGCCCTATTTCTATTTCAGGTATTGGTGTTGCCCAATACCTAACGAGAGCAAGTCCAGTTCAAATTAGACCAAACCTATATTCTGAAAGTGCCAATATAACTATCATCTAAACCACACAATTTCTATTATATACAAATTTAAAAATTATTATAGAGAATATGATACTTGATCTTGCTGATATTAGACTCATGGAAAAAAAAATTAAAAATGAAGGATAGCTTACAAATGAAATTTCAAGATTTTTGCTTTGTCTAAAGTGCTGAAACCCGTTCGATACTCTGGTAAAACAAACAGAGTGTATAGGTAATCTATATTTTCAAGAAAAAGTTTAATTTATCAAAACACACATGAGTAATCCGAAAACATTTTCTATCAAGTTTCATTATAATTAATTTCATCAAATTATACTGGAAATTTCCCCCCTTTTCTACGCCAAAACCCAACCATTCCCGTTTTATATAAATAACTCCTCTACTCTATCTACTCTTTCATTGCAAAGAAAAGCTTAAAGACTCAAGCTTTGATTTCATTTCTGTCTTCCATAGCAATGCGGCAGCAGCAGAAGATGATCGATCATGTATCCGGGTGGCTAAGACTCTACGACGATGGCTCCGTCGATAGAACATGGACCGGACCGCCGGAAAGCAAGTTCATGTCGGAACACGCGCCGCCACACCGCTGTTTCATTGATGGCGTCGCAGTCAAAGACGTCATTGCAGGTGAAGGTTCAGGACTCAAGGTCCGGATTTACCTGCCGGAGATAAAAGAAAGCGAACCAGAGAGGGATAACTTACCGGTACTCCTCCACTTCCACGGTGGCGGTTTCTGCATCAGCGAGGCAGACTGGTTCATGTACTATGCCGCATACACGCGTCTGGCTCGCACCGCCAGGGCCGTCGTCGTATCGGTCTTTCTCCGCCGAGCGCCGGAGCACCGACTTCCCGCGCCCTGCGAAGACGGCTTGGCCGGAGTCCTCTGGCTTCGCGCCATCGCCGCCGGACAGTCTGGCGAGTCCTGGCTACAGGAACACGCAGATTTCAATCGTGTTTTCCTCATCGGTGACAGCGCCGGCGGCAACATAGTCCATTACGTGGCGGCGCGCACAGGGCAGGAGGATCTAACTCCTCTGAAACTCGCCGGCGCAATCCCGATCCACCCTGGATTCTGCCGCTCCATCCGTAGCCTGTCGGAGCTCGAGCAGCCTGAATCCCCCTTCCTAACGGTCGATATGGTTGACAAGTTTTTGAGCCTTGCGCTTCCTGCCGGCGCCACCAAGGACCACCCGATCACCTGCCCCATGGGTCCTGCGGCTATCCCGCCGGAGAAACTGAATCTTCCTCCGTATCTGTACTGCGTGGCGGATCAGGATCTGCTCAAGGATCCGCGGCTAGAATTCTACGAATCCCTACAAATTGCGAACAAATCAGTTGAGCTTCTGATGAATCGTGGAGTCGGTCATAGCTTTTACCTCAACCAAATCGCCATGGATTTGGATCCAAAAACAACACAAGAAACTGAAAAACTATTTTGAGGGATCAAACAATTCATCGATAAATATTGAGTTTCATATATAATACAAGACAAGAGACTGCAATGAAGCAGTCAACAACTCGCAGGCCTGAACTTATACAGAATCTCTTGGGGAAAAATAAATAAATATTGGATGTTCCTTTTGGAATCAAAATTCAAAAGACAGATATGCAGAATGAAGAAGAGAGAGCAGTTATTTTGGAGGTCCCCTATGTTTTTCTTCTTTTCTCATTAACCGCCAATAATTGCAAACCGTTATTCTTCAATTTATACAACTTCAGCAGTGAAGAAATCGTGAATCTACGAACAAAAACGCAACTAAAACATCATCAAATCATAGTTGTTAGATTAAGGTGGATTGTGATGCTATGGAGCCGCCACATCTCTCAAAACTTTGTTTAATACACTTGCACTTTGCTTCTGCTGTGAAATCATGTATTCATTATTACTCAAATCAACAACTTCTCTTCCCAATTCTTCAAAACTTGAACCTAACGTGCAGCAATGGTTTGATAATGAATCATCATCACTGTGCGTGATCTTCATTGAAACTAGCAGCAAGGAGAGATACTTCAGCACCCCCTTCTCAAGATGAGCATTCCAGATGCTCATCTTGCAGAGGCTGGACTGAAAGATGGAGGCAGAAAGTACCTTAGTAAAGATGTCAGCAAGTTGACATTTGGAAGAAACATGCTGAGGTGCAATGAGACCTACCTTAAACTGATCCCGAACCACATGACAGTCAATCTCAATATGCTTAGTGCGCTCGTGGAAGACAAGATTTGCCGTGATATCAAGAGCCGCACGGTTGTCACACTAAAAAGGAATTGGCAGAGGAGGATGAATCTTAATATCAGCAAGAATATAGGTGATCCATTGCAATTCTCGAACTGTAGCGTCCATGGCACGATACCCCGCTTTGGAAGAAGAGCAAGCAATGGTTGTCTGCTTCTTTGTTTTCCAAGATATTTAGCTTGATCCGAAGAAAACACAATAACATGTGAGAGAATGTCTAGTTGCTCAACAACTGCCCCAATCCGCATCACTGTAAGTTGTCAATGAGGGGAGAACCAAGCTTAAATAGAATAGACCAAGAGAAGGATGCCCTGATAAATAGCGGAGAACTTGAGTAGCTGCTTGCCAATGAGAGTCCCAAGGTTGCTAGACAAACTGGCTAGGCTGTTGGACAGGATAAGTAACATCCGACCTTGTGTGATTTAGATGTAAAAGTCTCCCTACAAGGCACCTATACTTCTCCGGATTATTGTAGAGTGGTGTTGGGTCCTGATCTGCAGCAACAAATTAAAAGTCCCCAGGCAGAGGAGTAGATGAAGGGGTACAACCTAGATGGCCAAAATCTGATAGCAAATCTCTAATGTACTTACGGTGAGTTATGTAAAGTCCAGTTGTTGAGTGAACTATATCCACGCCAAGAAAATACTTGACAGGGCCCAAGTCCTTGATGGTAAAAGCTTTATCAACAAAAGCCTTCACCTTTGTCATTTCAGTCAAGGAATCACTTGTAAGCAATACATCATCAACATACACTAAGAGAAACAATTGATGTGTGGTTGTTGCAAGAGTGAACATGATGTTTCATTAACGGGATGTCTGTTTAAGGCCATAGAGAGATTTTAGCAGGCGACACACTTGACCCTTCTTGGCTTTAGCATAGCCTAAAGGAGGGTGCATGTACACCTCTTCATCTAAAGAGTCGTGCAGAAAGGCGTTGTTGATGTCAAGTTGATGAATTGCCCATTGCTTAGAGGCTACTAGAGCAAACAAAAGACGAACAGTGACCACTTTAGCCACCAGGCTAAAAATTTCAGAGAAGTCCTCTCCTTCTACTTGGGTGTACCCCTGGCAACAAGCCTTGCTTTATATCGATCCACTGATCCATCTGGTACGCATTTAACTCTATATACCCACTTAGAACCCATTGCTTTCTTGCCTTTAGGACGAGTTGTAAGAACCCATGTTTTGTTGGCCTCAAGTGCATATAACTCAAGTTTCATAGCATAGAGCCATTTAGCATTTGTGCGAGCTTGATTGAAGTTCTTTGGTTATGAGATTCCAGAAAGAAGCAACAAACTCATAGTAATTTCCAGTGAAGTAACAAGACTGATCATAAGGATAATTCACTGAATTATCAGATGCATCAACTAGATTAGTAAGCATAAGGAAGTCATCCATCCATGATGGGGCAGTGGTCTGTCTGTTACTTTTTCTTAAGGGAGGTTCAACTCTTTGTTGATTAGAAAGTGGCACAATTGCAGATTGATCAGATATAGGATTGACAGTTGGAGGAGTATCAGCAAGTAATGGTGGATCAGAATCTGCATTCATTTGCAAAGGCTAATCATCAACAGAGATTGATTCATCAAACAACATTGGTTCAAACTGAGGAAGTGGAATCCCATCATCTGCACGATTATAAATAGATGGGAACTTGTTTTCAACAAACTTAATATCTTTGGACACAATGATCTTTCCAGTGGCTGGAATGAAAACATTATAGCCTTTTTGATCTGAGGGGTAACCAACAATTATGCCTTGCAGAGCCCTTTGGTCCAGCTTGTCTCTGCCCGGTCTAAGATCTACCACAAAAGACAAGCATCTAAATGTCCTTAGATGTGTGATGTTAGGCTTTGTGCGGTGCAATTTTTCAAAAGGTGATGCCCAGTTTAAGACTTTGCTAGGCCACTGATTGATGAGGAAAGTAGCAGTAAGAACAGCCTCCCCCCAGAATAGCTTTGGCAATTTTGCCTGCAAAAAGTAATGCTCTAGCAACTTACAAAAGTGTTCTATGCTTTCTTTCCACTAAGCCATTTTGTTGAGGCGTATAGGAGCAGCTTCTCTGGTGCATTATACCGTTGACAGTAAAGAGATGCAAGCAGTTGGCGTTCAAATATTCTGAGCCATTATCAGTTCTGATTACTTTCAATGCTTTAGTATACTGAGTTTTAACCAGCGTGATCAAAGTTTCAAGCAAGGCACAAACTTAATCTTTATAACGAAACAAATATATCCAAGTGCATCTACTGTAGTCATCCACAAGTGTCAAGAAGTATTGACAAGATCCAGTGTAGGGTTGCTTATATGGCCCCCAAATATCCACATGAAGCAGGTCAAAACCATTTTTAGATCTATGATCACTGTCATCAAAAGATAAATGGCTCTGTTATATCTCACAAAAGGTAATGTTGTCCTTGTTTATTACAGGAATATCAGGAGTAGCAATATGCCTTATTACATCAAGTGAAGGGTGACCTAAACGACTGTGCAAATTCGTCATGAGTTACAATAGTTTTTGAAACTAGAAGATGAAACAGATAATCTTGTTCTCCTATCATTATGACTTCAGGTGTAAATGAATCTGAACTTAAAATGTATAGTTCTTTCTACACTCTTCCAACAGCAACAACCTTGCATGTTTTAAGGTCCTGCAAGATGCATTTATCAGGCAAGAAATGAAACCACAAGTTTGATTGCAGGGCTAACTTCCTCACTAATAAGAGATTGAATTTAAATCTTGGCAGATATAGGCAGGATCTCGAAACCACTGTGCTAGATAGGATCACATCACCACTGCAGGAAACTGATTTGACACTACCATTTGGCAATCATACAGGTGTTATCCGATCAAATGAACATATATTTGATAAAGCATCATGATTAGTACACATATGGTTGGTTGCTCCGATGTTAATAATCCTATTGAGCTTATATATATTTTCATGTGTAACAGATGAAAGTAAACCATAAGTGGTTGTACCTGCAAAATCCTCATAATGAGTCATATTAACAATTGCCTTTTCATGTGTATAAGCCACCCATTTGCCCTTGGATAACCTTTGCAATTCTTTCTGTATATTACCCACAGCTTTGTATAGATCACCAATGCCCTCTCCATTCAGATTTAAAGGCGTGTGATCCTGATTGTTATCTACAGAAATTTAGCAAAGTATGCAGAGTGATTTTGTGTACCTTTTCGCTTATTATCAGGCCAACCGGCAGGATACCCCTTCAACTTGTAACATTCATCCACAGTATGACTTGTCTTTGTACAATGTGTGCATTTCTTTCGTTCAAACCATCCAGCTAGGTATCCTTTCAGCTTGAAACACTCATCCACAGTGTGCCCAGATCTTGTGTAGTTACTGCATTATAACTGCCTTCAATGTGGTTTTTGTTTATCACCATTATCCTTTCTCCAGTCATTGCCTCTAGCCAACATAGCAACATTCAGATTATCATGACTTGCAACTATGTTTGTACTTACTTGCCTCTGCTTTTCTGAGATTACTATTATGTTATAAACAATATCAATATCAGGTAGATGATTAGTTTGAATAATATAACCTCGATCTGCTTCATAGACATCGTTTAAGCTCATCAAAAATTCCATAACTCTATCTTCATTTTCACGTTTTATCAACATTGTTCCAATCTCTCCATCAATGTACGGGGTAGGTCTAAGTTGTTAATATTTATCACACAGGATTTTCAGTTTACCAAAGAACTCACATGCATTTTTTGAACTCTGGTGCATCAGAGATATACTATGCTTTAACTCAAACAAATGTGGCAAAGTAGTGGATCCAAATCGTTTCTCTATGCTTAGCCACATCTTTCTAGCATCATTCATGCACATGTAAGATTTTATCACTTCACGCTCCATAGATCCATGGATCCATGAACACACGAGGCTATCTGCCCATTTCCACTTCAAGTATAATGCACAATCATCACTCGGTTTATGCAAAGATCCATCAATTCCACAGGTTCTGCAAGATACGTAGATAGATTTCGCAGGTTCTGATACCATTGTGGAATCAAAATTCAAAAGACAAATATACAGAACGAAGAACAGAGAGCAGTTATTTTGGGGAAAAGGTCCCTTTTGTTTTTCTTCTTTTCTCATTAACCGCCAATAATTACAAATCATTGTTCCTCAATTTATACAACTTTAGCAATAAATAAATCGTGAATCTACTAACAAAAATACAACTAAAACATCATCAAATCATGGCCTTAGATCAAGGTGGATCATGATGCTGTGAAGACGCCACATCTCTCAAAACTTTGTTCAATACACTCGCGATTTCCTTCTGCTATGAAATCACGTTTTCATTATTACTCAAATCAACAGCTTCTCTTCTCAATTCTTCAGAACTTGAACCTGATGCGCAACAATGGTTTGATAGTGAATCATCATCACTGTGCGTGATCTTCATTGTAGCTGGCAGCGAGGAGTGATACTTCAACAGTTCCAACCTCCATTTCTACTCCTTCCTTAAAAACAAAACAACTCTTCTCGTCAGCATTTCCATCTTGACAGAATAATAAAAGCATGGTAGATCTAGTAAGAAAAATGATCGGTAATTCGATGAAACAAGGTTATTAGTTAACTAGCTAGAAAAGAATTGAAAAAGAATGACAAAAGGAAAAGTTGCATTCAGGATATGTAAGAAAACTCATATTACATAGGATAAAAAAAATCATTTTTCATTCCAAAAATGCAAAATGTATCGATTTTACCTCATGAGAACAAAGAATTAACTTTACCTTTAAGAATTCCGGGACCAATTGGAATTCATCAACAATATTCTTTACCGACATCCATTGCAATTACCTTACCAATTGGAATTTGTCAACAACATTCATTCTTCACCAGAGTTTTCTCGATGTTATCGAGTATCCACGAGCATACACACAGGTTTGCCTGTTCCCATCGCGGGTAATCTGGGTTTGTGGGATCGAGAGCCGGTGGTTTTCCAATCAAGTGATGTAGGCGACCTCGTCCTCCGATGGGCACTTTCGTCAATCGGGACCACAGTTGATAGTTTTCTTCTTCCAGTTTCATATTGAGGTGAATAGGTTGATTATTTTGTGCTACAGGTAATTGAGTAAGTAAGGAGGTGATTTGATCTAGCAAATTTACTGGAGCTAAAGTCTTCAGGGTGGATTTGCCGTCGTCAGCCTTTGAATCTGTCATCTTGACAGATTTTGAGATTGGTAGATGATGATTCGCAAGTCGATTTGAAGAATCGATACCTGCTCTGATACCATGATAAGCGTATAAGCATAATTGTATTTGATTTCTTGATAATAATTTGTGTGAATCATGATACATATAGGAACAATAGGAGTTATTCTTGGGGAGTAATTAGGGTGATTAAGGTAAGAATCTTATGATTGATTCTTACCTTTTACAAGTTCAATTCCTTAATTCACTCCCCTTAATTTAGCCTATACTAACACTTGACACCTAGCACACACTTGTCCATTTCATCTTTACATGCTTGACACCTCATATAATTAGCATGAGGCTTTATTTCCCAGATGATAAATTCATTCCATAGCATTCCCTCTTAAATATTCATTCTATCATACCTCGTTAAAACCTTATTAGAAAAATATCATGTGAAAAAACAATTATTGTAAAGAAAAAAGATTACATGATTTTATCATCTCCCCCTGTTGTACACATCTTTGAACTTCCTCATTCTGATCTGTAGAACTTTCTGGACACCACATATATTGAATGATATTGCATGCTTTGGGTCAAAACCCACGAATTTGTTCTTGGATTTTCATCCCCAAAAGGCCTCATCCAATTAATGTGGTATCAACCTATTTGAACCCTTCTCCTTTAGATTCCCTAACCGGTACAGGAAATTTCAATACTCCCGCTCAAGTCTAACTGGACACCCCCTTTTGAGACTTGACAACAATTCGGCCTACCTCTAGACCTAACCAAACCCCACCTCTGGGGCATACAATACCTACGGTGGCCCATACCAATTAACCTAGCTCCTATACCATGTAGAACTTTTTGGACACCATAAACATTAATGATATTGTTCACTTTGGGCTGAAGCCCTCACGGATTAGTTATTGGGTTTACATCCCCAAAAGGCATCATCCAATTAATATGGTGTCAACCTATTTGAACCTTTCTCCCTTGGGTTCCTTAATCGGTGTGGGACATTTCAACACGATCCCTTTAACCAACTTTTTAAAAGTTGCAGTAGGTAGTGATTTGGTGAACAAATCTGGCAGATTGTCACTTGATCAAAGTTGTTGAATATTGATATCATACTTTTATTGAAGGTCATGTGTAAAATAAAATTGGGTGATATATGTTTTGTTATATCATGTTTAATAAAACATTGTTTCAATTGAGTAATGCAAGATACATTATCTTCATAAAGGATAGTTATAATGTTATTCTTACTTTTCAAGCCATACACTCCACGAATATATTGGGTTATGGTTCTTAACCAAATGCGTTCATGACTTGCTCCATGAATCGCAAGAATTTCTGCATGGTTGGAGGAAGTAGCGACTAATATTTTTTTAACAGAACCCAACAAAATAGTTGTACCTCCACAAGTAAATAGATAACCCATTTGATATATAGCTTTGTGTGGATATGATAAATATCCACCATCAGCATAACTAATTAATTATGGATCAAAAACATTGGGATAATATAAACTTATATCCATTATTCCTCAAAGATACCGAAAAACGTGTTTACTTCCATCCCAGTGTCTTCTAATTGGAGAAAATTAAATCTTATTAGTAAATTTACCACAAATGATATATTAGGTCTTGTGTTATTAACAAGATACATTAATGCTTAAATTACACTAAGATATGGTACTTAAGGATCAAAAAGTTCTTCACCGTTTTCATGAAGACGGAATGGATTCTTTTTCACATCAAGTGATTTTATCACCATTGGTGTACTCAATAGATGTGTTTTATCCATATGAAATTTTCTAAGTACTTTTTCCAAATAATTAGATTGATGCACAAAAATTTCTTTTGACAATTGTTCAATTTGAAAACTTGAACACAATTTTATTTTTCCGAGGTTTTTCATTTCAATTTTTTTCTTCAAACAAGCTACTACATTTGATAACTCTTCAAAAGTTCTAATAATATTTAAATTATCTACATAGACATCAATGATAACAAATTCTGATCCAGATCTTTTTATAAAAACAGATGAGCATATTGGATCATTATTTATAATATACTTTTAATAAATATGTGCTCAAACAATTGAATCGCATATATTTAGATTATTTCAGTCCATATGGAGATTTATTTATTTTAATCGAATAAATCTCTCAAGAATTAGAACTTTGTGCGCCGGGCACTTTAAATCCTTCAGATATTTTTATATAAATATCATTTTCCCAATTAGCCAAATAAATAGGCTATTACTACATCTATTAGTCGTATGTCATGTTTTTCATGATTTGCTAGACTCATTAAATAACGAAATGAGATTGCATCCATCACAAGAGAATAAGTCTCTTCATAGTAAATACATTGTCTTTGGATAAAATCTTGCACGACAAGCCGTGCTTTATATCTCACGACTTCATTTTTTATTTCTTTTTCATACAAATACCCATTTGTATTCCACTGGTTTTATACCTTCTTATATGGGGACTACTGGTCCAAAAACTTCGTGTTTCTTTAAAGAATTGAGCTCTGCAATAATTGTTTCTTTCCATTTTGGTCAATCACGTCTGCGCCAACATTCATTCATAGATGTAGGTTTAATATTCTTATTTTTCTTTCATTATGTTGCATGCTATATTATAAAAAAGATATCGTCGATGTTTGTTTCATCTCAATTCTATCTTTTTCTGTTACGACATAATTTATGGAAATCTATTCATTTATGTTATTTGCCTCTTTTGGAGTATTATGTGTATCTTCTGGAGATTCTATCTAATCTTTTGTACTATTCTCTATATTTGTTCCTTTTCTTTTTTGAGAATTTTTACTTTTGGAACCAATTGATTTTTCAAGTTTCATGCATGATTTAGACTCATTAGCGATAGAAATTTGTCATTTTTGGGACATTAATTCTAACTAAAGTATTTGCGATTGATATATGAGATTTGGTTACCTTATTCAGATAAGTAAACACATCTGACAATTAATTTGCTAAATTTTGCAAATAAATAATCTTTTGAACTTTGAGTTCACATTGTAGAGAACGGGGATCATGTGATAGTGAAGATTCATGCTATGACATTTTCTTTTTCAACTATTTATTCTCTCTTCCTAATGCTAGAAAAATTGATTAATTAAAATAGCAATCAATAAATCTTGCTGTAAATGAACCCCACGTGATGGTTCTAAATATTTAATCATCGAGGAATATTCATATCCAACATGTATTTTTATTTTCCTTTAAGGACATATCTTTGTGCGTTGTGAATGAGCAATTGATACAAATACTGCACATCTAAATATTCTTAGATAAGAAATATTTGGTTATTGAACATAAACCATTTGCATTTGGGAGAATTTATTATAACTTGTTGGCTTGATATGAACAAGTGCCGCTACATGCAAAATTGCATGTCCCAAAGTAGATACAAAGAGTTTAGAATGTATGAGTATTGGCCTTGCAATCAGTTGAAGGTACTTAATGAATGATTTAGCCAAACCATTGTGTATGAACATGTGCATCAAGATATTCAATTGTTATCCCAATTTATATATAAAAATCATTGAAGACTTGTGATGAAAACTTGCCAGTATTATCTAGGTAAAAAAATTTATTGAAAAATCAGGAAAATGAACTCGCAAACGAATTATTTGTGCAAGAAATCTTGCGAACGTTAAATTACGAGTAGATAATAAGCGCACATGTGACCATCTAGTTGATGCATAAATAAGAAGCATAAAATATCTTAATGGTTCGCATGATGGATGTATAGGCCCACATATATCTCGCTGAATTCTTTCTAAAAATGTAGGATTTTCATACCCAACTTTATTTAATGAATGTCTTATAATCAGTTTGCCCTAAGAGTAAACAACACATGAAAATTCATTATTTTGAAAAATCTTCTGTTTTTTTTTATTAAATGACCACATGAATTCTCTATGACCTTTTGCATCATAAATTATCCGAGATGTCCCAATCAGTCATGCCAAACTTTAAAAGTCTTAGTAGTCTTTAGACTTTCAACAGTATAAGTTTTAACTATTCTTATTATTGTGTAATACAACTCATAACGAATAATTTTTCTAAGATACATTTTTTACCCAAAATAATTGATGTGAAGTATAAGTATTCTTCATTATTTTCGCTCATTGTCTCGATATGATGTCCATTCAAGCGAATATCTTTAAAGTTCAATAGATTTTGCCAACACTTAGATGAGAATAAAACATCATTAATTGTAATATTTGTCCATTATGGTAGTACAATTTGTGTTTTTCAAAGCCTTCAATTAATTTTGTTATATCAAATATTTATTAACATAAGATTATCTTGTAAATAGAAATGTAAAATATTTTTATTGTTGAGTCTGTTGTGTGTTATTACACTATCTGCGAGACATGCATTTTCTTCATTTGACTTGTATAAATTCATAGTTATTTTCAATAAATAAGTAAAAGTAAAAAATAATAAATTAAATTAAATAATATTTCATTACCTAAAATAATTTATTACATGATATGTTAAGCATAACACTGCGAACTAAATAAAATACAAAGAAATTTAGATATTTTGATACTATTCATAGGATTGAGGTGGACAAGCAAATCGACAACATCTAAATGTGTCACATCAAATTTGTCATGAAGAAAATATTTTGAACAAAGTTCATTTCTACATTCTGCATTGGATTTTGAACAAAGCTTATCTTCGCGTTCTTTTTCGTTAGTTTTTATTGAAGTTTGATAAAAATCTATAAGGTGCTTTGGCGTATAATAGGTACTGGACTAATGATTGTTCATCAAACATCGATAGTAAATATTTTCTGCATTTTTGTTGCATTTAAATTTTTTGTTGTGGTCTTACAAATTATCATTTCTCGCCCACTTGTAATCATTATTTGTATTATTGGGATTATTGCAACGAGAGTAAGGATAAGTTCTCTCATTTCCACGACCACGATGGGGTTTTTCGTTAAATGTATTTACATTAACTTCCGATAATGGAGTAGAATTATTAGGGGCGTGATTGATGATTTTTCATAAGCAGTTCATTACTTTGTTCAACCACAAGAAAACATGAAAATAATTCATAGTACCTTTTGAAACCCTTCACACGGTATTGTTGTTGCATAGGTATATTAGTAACATGAAAAGTAAAAAATATTTTTCTCTAACATATCCCTATCGGTAATCTTTTCACTAAATAACTTCAGTTGAGCATTGATCTTAAACATGGTTGAATTGCATTCGCTTACAGATTTAAAATCTTGTAAACGTAAATGCAACCAATCATAACGAGTGTTTAAAAATATTACCGTTCTCTGGTGATCATACCTCTCTTTGAGATTTTTTCAAAGATCTGCAGGATCTTTTATAGAAAGGTATTGTGCTTTGAACCCCTCATCAATATAGTGACAAATAAATATTATAGCTTTCGCTTAATTTTGTTGAAATACTTTATTTGCATCTTTTATGGTGTCGCCAAGACCCATAACATCTAAATGAATTTTAGCATAAAGAATCCATGACAAGTAATTATTTTTGACGATGTTCAAAGTCACAAACTCAAGTTTTAAAAGATTAGACAATATAAAAATAATTAATTAACTTTTCCTCAAGCTATAATGTTAGTAGCTCAATTATAGAGTGGTGCTGATAACTTATTTTAAAATAATGATAATAGCAATATAATAAATATAAAGAATAATAGATATCTATAATATTACTTTTTTTCTCCAAAATATTTTTCTATTCTTTTCTCTACATATTTATTACAATTACAATGTGCTTATTTATAGAAGTTGTGAGTGAAAACTTGTCCATATCTTTTTTGCATGCTTGACACTTAGCACACTTGTCTATTTCATGTTTGTATGCTTGACACCTTATATAGTTTGTATGGTGCTTTATTTCTCATATTGGATATTCATTCCATAGCAGAATAACATTTTTAATCTTTCCAAGTTCTTAACTAAAAAAAAAATCTTTCCAAGTACAAAAATTGTTTTTGTTAGCCACAAAGAGGTTCATGCCTCCGCCCCCAAAATATTGGCAATTTTATTTTAATAAAATATTTTTAATGCAATCCGGTCCAACCCGCTTCCAATGTGTATGCCACTCCAAAGCCAAAAAATTTGGCTCCGCCTTTATAAACGAATACAAAACTTTGTCCGAAACTAACTATGCAACTATTTACTCAATATTTTTGTGAACAGCAAAATCATGATTAAAAATTAGTTACAAAATTGACAGAGAGTTCACCTGCTGAAAACTTTACAATCAATTTCATCTAGAACTAACTTTTTCTTGGAGTATCGTTGTTATTCGACTATTTGTCGACTTGTCCATAGGGACCCATCCAGCCGACTAATTCGGGCGAATCAAACAAACGGCTGACCAGACAATCAATTTCATCTAGAACTAACTTTGATCAAAATTTTACCTTAGTCCTGGCCTTCCCTGCCCTTCGGCAGTACCCGGGCCCAGAATCCCCCTAGTCCCCCAAAGAAAATTTTATGCCCAAGACTTTTGTTGGGACCCCATAAATTTTTTTTGGTACCTCTAAAATTAGATCCACTCAACTTGGGACCTTCTAACAAATTTAAAAACTCAACGGGAAATCTATAGAGATTATGATACTTTCTGTTACAATAACTCACTGCAGTTTGAGTAAGTTATGTATACAAAATTGGCAAGAAAAAGTTTACTCAAAACTCACAAGATCAACGGGCTAAGAGACGATAGAGCTCGCCGCTGATGACTCCGGCTGTGATAAAGGTTGTTCAGAGTTCTCTGCAGGCTCAGCTGCAGAGTCCGCGGGTGGTGAGATTTCAGTCACAACGGGGGGTGCAGAAACTTCTACAAGTTCTTGAGGCTTAAACTTATTGATGTAGT
>JAOWBN010173943.1:0-18190 GCA_028565015.1 Pinguicula moranensis
CGAATATTCAAGGTTAGGTTAAGGTTTACATTTTTAAAAATCGGCAACCGGCAAAAAACTGGCGGTTCGGTAACCGCCAACCGAACCGCCCATGTCTAGAAGCAGCTGGCTTGTGTGCATCAGTCGGACTGGCAAAGATGTCATGTGCATCCTGGCTCCTTACACGATGAACTACCAACTTGTATGCTCCTATCCAACAACTTGAAAGTCGCTGCTCAAACACCAAACGATCCCCCAACGAAACAAACCTTACGAAACCAAAGCGCCGCAGATGCGCCAATTGATTGCGAGGGATGAAAGCATCCTGCACGACACCAAACGCTGAGAAGACGCGGGGCAGCTCCTACTCTGTGCACGCCGGTGGAAAGTTGGCAACATGAAACAAATTAGTCTCCTCATGCAACTTCTTGATATGTGCCGACAGAACGTATCGCCCTGGCAGATCTGCAAAGGCCTCCCCAACAGGCGCCTTACCATCCCTCCTATGCCATCGCTGGACCTCCCAGCCCTCGCCATCATCCACAGGAACATCCCCTCCCATCCACACATCTTCCGTCGAGCCTTGGAGGTTTGATACGGCCGGAAAAATAAGATTTGAAATATTTATCCCGTGATCCCTTTTTTCCCGAATCTATGTCAGGCATCGCCTTGTCCAACTGCACGGACACCAAAAACGCAACATTAGTGTTTGCCTCTGAACCTCCACTAGTCTTTGCGACCCCATCTTCCCTGTCACCATCGTCCGAGCAGCGCGGAAGAACCAACGATTGCGCCTTTCTTTCCTTCGAAACACCCTCCCCCATCTCCACATCCACGTCGAAACCTCGAGACACAACCTGCACCAGCTTCCCATTACCTCGGCCACACGATTTCGATGATTTTCTGTCAGGTTGCATGGCAACATGATCAGCTTTAAGATAGTATTCAACCGCTTTGGAAGTAGATGCTACAGTGTAGAGCTTTTTCTTTTTCATCATCTTTACAAAGGAAAATTATGTGTATAAAAAACATAATCCAACAAACATATTTTTTGATACCCAATGTAACAAATATATGCTTTGTAACAATGAATATACTAAAATAATATAATTTACTACAACAAATATATAGTGTTTATTTTGATAATGCATCTCCTAATGGTGCATACATACCTTAATTTTAAGAATTGTGTGATTCTTCAATTGGTGATCGTTTTTTTTTTCATATTAGATATATTTATCATATTATTAGTTCATGTGTACGACGCATTAAAATGTTTTGATTTAAGTATAATTCCAAAATGACTATAAAATGTTTAGCAAATAGACATAAAGTAACAAAAAAATAGGTTAAATTTTGTGCGGAAAATGGTATTAGGCCCATTCAATTTAGCGTATATGTAGCAACTTGTTGGAACTCAATTTGCTATATGCTTAATCAAACAATTCCTTATGTAGATTTAATGTGTAGATTTTTTAATAGTAACTACAATCATATATCTTTATTCCCGGTAAGCTGAAAAACTTTTATAATTATTAAAATATTTTATTGATTATACCAAATAATTATCTCATGTATATAAAGCCACTTCGCATCTTATTTTTCTTATTTGTGTTGATATAGGAGAAATGATACAAAATTATGAAAATGAAACTGGTTTACAAACTGCCTTAGAAGCTATTAGAGAAACATGGTGCAAATATCTTCTAAATATACAATTACTTAACCTAGTTGTAACCTTTTTAGACCCTCGAATTAAATTAGAATGTTCAACAACATATTTAGAAGATTATTTTAGTAGATTTAAAGACGAGTATGATGAACTAATTAAATATTAT
This sequence comes from Pinguicula moranensis, assembly GCA_028565015.1. Taxonomy (NCBI): domain Eukaryota; kingdom Viridiplantae; phylum Streptophyta; class Magnoliopsida; order Lamiales; family Lentibulariaceae; genus Pinguicula; species Pinguicula moranensis. Next base: position 1,818 of record JAOWBN010173943.1, read on the forward strand.
AGGGCAATAATTGAAACAGTAACTAATTCATTAAACAAGTTATATCTAGAATATAAAAAATGCTTAGGTATTACGACTCACCCTTCTAGAGCATCTGGTTATGGTGGAAGTAGTTCTAGTGGAACCTTGAGATTGGGGAGTCTAAGGAACCGACTATCTGGTAAACGTGTCAAGTCTTCGTCAAGTGTCACACTTGTGAAACTTGACTATTATTTGACCACTATTTTTGAGATTGCACATATAGATGTAGAAGATGATGACAATATGTTCGATATTCTTGGTTGATGGAGGAGCTAATCACGAGATTTTTTCAGTATTATCGGCTATGACAAAAGAGGTTCTAGTATGTATAATTTCAACCATTGCCGTAGAGCAAACATTTAGCTGGGGAGGATACCATTTAAACAACCATCATTCAAACTTAAGCCCATAGATATTAGAATAACAAACGTGCCTACAGGGTTGGATGGCAGCGGAGATAGAGATCAAGAATGCCCGCCCATTGAAGATGATCCATTCAAAACATATGAAGATACGGGATCGACAAGCGCAACAAGCCCAACTGATCTCGAGTGATCAAACAGGTAATTAAGGTAAGAAACTGAAGAACTATGTGAGTTTTGATTCATTTATGCTTACATACATAAATTATACATAGGCCATTATTTGTTTATAAATGTTAATTCATTTATAGTCAAATTCAAGTCATTCCTTCTCTTTTTATTTTATTTTTAATTATATTATAAATATAAATTAATTTATATTATAAGTATAAATATTTATATTATATGTTTATAATTTTATATAGGTTTATTAGTTTATTATATATTTGTAATTTATAATTTTTATTCTAAGTATTTATGTTTATTCTATTTATATTAAATATTAATAATATATAAAAATAAAAATTATAAACGTAAGTAAATAAAACTTATAATATATGTTAAATTTTATAGACTTATATTACAAATTTTTAATAAATTTAAATTTTTAAAAGAAAATTCAAGTAATAACAAAGTTTAAAAAAATTAAAAAAAAAAAGTCGGTTACACTGGAGGTTACAACTGTACCGGAACCATCATAAAATTGCCTGAAACCGTGAGCTCGTAATTTGACAACCCAACTGACAAAAGCCATTAACCGAACCGCAAATCGTAGTAACCGGAACCGTGAAATATTGAACAACCAAGGTTAATGTTAAGGTTTGCATTTTTTAAAATTGTCAACCAGAAAAATCGACGTTTCGGTAACCGTCAACCGAACTGCCCATCTCTAGTATGAGCATGTACAATCCGATGTTCAATGATTATTCCAATTGACATACAATAATCATTGAAAGATTTCTAATGAAAATTCACCAACATTTTTTAAACGAATTTTCTTTATTGAAAAATTAGATAAATGAGCTCGCAACGAATTATTTTCACGAGTAATTTTGCAAAGCTAAATTGCGACTAAATAATAAGCATACATGTGATCATCTAGTTGATGCATCAATCAGAACCATAAAATACCTGAATGGTCCGCATGATGGGTGTATAGATCCACATATATCTTCCTGAATTCGTTCTAAATATATAAGGTTTCCATATCCATCTTTATTTAATGAAGGTCTTATCATCAATTTGCCTTGAGACTTGAGAGTAAGCAATTCATGGAAATTCATTGTTCTGAAAAAGCTTCTTATTTTTCATTAAATGACCACATGAATTCTGTATGATTTTTTGTACATAAATGATTCGGGATGACCCAACCGGGCATGACAAACTTTAAAAGTTTTAGTAGTCTTTAAACTTTCAACAACATAAGCTTTAATTATTCTTATTTTTGTGTAATATAATCCAGAAGACATTACGATTAATCTTTATAGGATGTATTTTTTACCCAAAATGATTAATGTAATGCATAACATTCTTCTTCTTTTTTCGCTTATTGTCTCGATATGATACCTATTTAAGAGAGTATCTTTAAGGCTCAATAGATTTCATCGAAACTTAGATATTGTAGTAACATATGCTTCTCTTGTAAATAGAAAGTAAAATATTTTTTTATTGTTGAGTATATTGTGTGTTGTATTGTCTGCGAGACATGCATCTTCCTCATTTAAATTGGATAAATCCATAGTTAACTTCAATAAATAAGTAAAGTAAGAAATAATAAACAAAATTAAATAATATTTCATTACCTATAATAAAATAATTATTACATTATAAGTAAAACATAACACCTGAAACTAAATAAAATACAAAGAAACTTAGATATTTTTGTCACTATTTATAGGATTTGGGTGGATAAGGAAATCAACATCTAAATGTGTTAAATCAAATTTGTCATGGCGGAAATTATCTCGAACAAAATTCATTTCCACATTCTGCATTAAATTTTGAAGAAAGTTTGTCTTCACATTTTTTCCTTTAGCTTTTATCGACAGGTACGGGACCAATGATTGTTCATCCCACATCGATGACAAATATTTTTTGTATTTTTGTTGCCTTGAGATTCTTTGTTGCGACCTTGCAAATCATCATTTTTTCACTTATGGTGGTTATTTGTATTCCTGAGATTATTGCGGTGAGAGTAAGGATAACTTCCCCCCATTTTCACGTCCACGATCACGACTACGATGAGAGCCTTGGTTAAATGCATTCACATTCGCTTCGAGGAATGGAGTAGAACCATTAGGGCGTGATTGATGATTTTTATAAGCAACTCGTTATTTTGTTCAGTTACAGGAAGACAGAAAATTAGTTATAGTACTTTTGAAATCATTTTTACGGTATTGCTGTTGCATGCAAACTAGTAGCACGAAAAAAGAGAATATTTTCTCTAACATGTCCTTATCGGTAATCTTTTCACCAGATAACTTGAGTTGAGAACTAATCTTAAACATGGTTGAATTTTATTCGCTTACATATTTAAAATCTTGTAAACCTAAATAAATTCAATCATAACGATCTTTTGGAATTATTATCGTTTTTCGGTGATCATACATCTGTTTGAGATTTTTTTAAAGATTTACAGGACCTTTTATAATTAGGTATTTTGCTTTGAGCCCATCATCAATATGATGACGAATAAATATCGTAACTTTCGTTTTATCTTGTTGAGATATTTTATTTTGCATCTTTTATAGTATCACTAAGACCTATGATATCTAAATGGATTTAAGTATCAAGAATTCATGACAAGTAATTCTTTCTCGTGGTTTCCAGAGCTACAAACTCAAGTTAAGAAAAATTAGACATTATAACAATAATTAATTAACTTTACCTCATCAAGAATGCTAGTAGCTCAATAACCATGTTGATAACTTGTTATGAATTATTTTAGCAAGTGCTAACAAATGCAATTATAGAAAACATTTGAAAGATCATGAAATGTAAGTAACTTTCGTAACAATTTTTTTCTAAACTTAATTTCTTCTTTTTTCAATGTACAACATCACATATTTATATCAAAAGAAAAACATGACATTATAAAATAATAATATTTATACTTGATTATTTGAAGTTAAATTTATATCTAATGGATATTCATTCCATAATAGTTTTTAATTTATTTATTCTAATACATCAAAATCCAGTTGCAAGCATATTTGGGCCAACAAATTCAGCCCAGTATGTAACAATAATCCATTTTTCTGCCAAAATGCTGGCAAAAAGCTAGAATTCAATGAGCACAGTTTAGCCCAAATAAAGACACATCAAACTTTTTCAGTAATCCCAGCTTTTTTGCCCTCATCCTCTCCAAATGCAAGAAATCAGGCCTGCCAGGTCCCCAATCGATCCACCAGCGGCTAATCAACTATTCTCTAACAGAAACAAAGACATAAGAATGATGGTTAACTGCTCTAACAACTACTGCAGATATCTATTGCAAAGGAGAGAAGCTACAAGGGTGCATTGTGAATGTATCTCCTCTCATAGAAGCCAGTTACTTGATCAGCCACACCCCACATGATGGCCTGACCAGGAGGGATTCTCATCAACCGTGGCAACAGCCCTTTCCATAGTGCACGCAGTCCTTCTTCCGTGTATATCGTCTGGATAGCATGAATCATACCTCTATATTTCAATCCGTTACCAGATTGGCTCTGAGCCATAAGCCTTGTTTTCACCACATCAAATGGACCAGTGCATATAGGACCAGCAGTTCCTGCAAGAAAACCTGATATCATGGACTGCCAGGGATGGAGAACTTTCCTATCGCCTTCGTGCTTGTTCCATAATACCCCATCAAACGCATTCTTGGCTGTAAACATAGCAGCCTGGTTTGTTCCGTTTCGCATCACGGTTGGGGCTGCTCCAGCCCACAAACCAAGCAGGCCTTCTTCACGAACTATCATGCGAGCACAGTGCAGAGGTCCCTTGTACTTTAGGAGCTCGGGTCTTAATCCTCTCTGTTGCTGCAATCTGATTTTCACCACCTGCATTGGAAGTTTGTAAACAGTTTTCAATAAGAGGCGCTGCCACACAATATGATAAAACAAGGGCGTAACATCAAGATATCCACCTCAGTAACCACAAAGAAACCGAAACTCAAATGGCAAACAAAATGGAGGGAGAAATTACAAATTTATGCAAAAGCTGTCCCAAATGAAAACCATGATCATTTATCCTATGAAAAATGCAGTGAATATAGAGATATTTAATGCACGAAGATTCGCTAAGGTGAAGTGACCATCAAAAAACAAAGTTAAGGCCAGCATGAATAAAGTGAGATATACCAACAGTGAAATTGTAGTCATCAACTCATCTCTACGCTGCCGATGATTTATTCAATGACAAACAGTAATTGCCATCAACCAACGAGACAGAGGGCTACGATATTCAGCTCGTGTACACAAGATGGTACAAGCTACATTAGCGTGTTTCAGTAGTAATTCATAAACAACATTAAAAATTCTTGTTTTTAATAACCTTTTCCCATCTATGAGCAGCAATTGCTCTAATGGCAATTCAATTGCATTGATTGGCAATAAGGTTGCTAAACCAACCTCAAACGGAGTGACAATAACCAGAGCCTCTAGCACGCCGGCACCAAACCCAGACAAAATGCGTCCATGGTTGCTGAGTTTCCCCGTCTGCGAATCCTCGAAGGCCGACTGAAAGACCGCATTGGAGCCCATCCTGAGTGAGTATTTGAGCGTCAAATGCGTGGCGAAGGGTGTCAAGCCCTTCCACAAGGCCCGCGTTCCTTCAGTCTTGGCGATGGTTGTGCCGCAGTGGATAATCCCTTTGTATGAAGCGGACCGGTCCAACTGGAGACGGGTCTTGATGACGTCAATGGGCTGTAAGCAGCAAGCTTCGACTACGCCGCCTAGTGACCCGGACACGGCCTTCATATACGGCGGAACTGATTTCTTGGCCGTCGGAGTTACATCGGCCATCGCAATTCGCAAGCGGGATTTTTCGATGAGAAACGGCGTCGCAGAATAAAGAAGCTTCTGTTTGGGCCGGTCCTTCAAGGGCAGATTCGGGATTTAAAGGGAAAAGAATCTGCGGTTGGCGGAAACCGACGCCAGGCTTAGCAATTGTGAAGGAAGCGAAAGAGCTATTTTTAGGGGAGGGACAAGTTAAGTGAATTTTCTACTCGTGCTCTTCGGGTTCCGGCATAGGAGTTCATTGGGTAACTTAAAATTGAGTCATCCACGTATTTAAAATTATATTTGTGATTATAAATATTTTTTTTTAAAATGAGTGTTTTGAATCGTCCACTTTCTACTACTTGTTCTTATTTTAATAAGGAAAAACTTCTAAAAAATAAACACCTCATTTTTCCTTCTTAAAAATTATAATGGTATTATTGTAATTATATCAAACTTAAAAATGACTTACAAGACAAGATTACCCTCACGAATTATTTTGTAAATTTATCCTAGTCATCGATCAGCAGAAATTTGTTAAATTCATAGTTAAATGAAGGTTATTTTGATAATTTACTATTAATTTTGTAGTATATGATTAAAATAGAATTTTAAATAATTATCTTTGAAGTACTTGCGCAAAATACCGCCCCTCCTTAAAATAAGAACAAGTAGTAGAAGAAGTCTGAGAAGAAATAGAAGAAGGCTTGCGCAAAATAGGGCCTTAGTCAATGCATAGCGATTCTTGTTATGGGCCAGTTTTCCATTGGGTGCAATTCCCTTATGTTTATGTCCAAAATACTTTTTTTTAGATAAGTTTATGTCAAGATACTATTATATATATATATAAGTATAATTTTATTCTCAAAATTGGTTTTGACTACCAGTATTAACCTACGTCTTTGTAGAGATTTATCCTACAATCACTATCTCTATTTACTTTATATATATAAGGATGCTCTCATCCATTCGCAAATGTCCAAGATACTGACTGTGTTTATTAAGAGTTTTAGTTTAGGCAGTTTGTTAAGAGTTTTAGTTATTGAATGGGCTCATCCTCTTACATCTTTGTAGACTTCTCTCTAGTATCTTTGTCACTCGTAAGCTCAACGGTTGAAAATTACCATTACTTAAGCAAGTTTTCTGATTTGGTGGAGGTGTCTCCTTCTGTTATGGTGGCGCCACCTCCATCCACTCTCGAGGTAGCTCCACAGGACCCCGGAGACACTCCGGAGGTGGTTCTACACGATCCTAGTCTGGCGAACGCAAATGTCAATAAAATACCTTCTTACATAGTGGCAATTCTCTTGAGGGAGGTCCTTGAGTACTGAATTGGGCCCAAAATTGTAGTGAAGTTGGACGGCCTGATAGGGAACTACAAATCGCGACAGAGGATCTCAAATTTTGCCTTGCGATGAAGTTCTTGCGAAAGCGGCCACCTATTGAAGTTATTTGCCGGACGGTGTTGCAGACTTGGGGCCTGCTCAATCCGCCGCAAGCAGACCGTCTACATGTTTTGATTCAATTCAAATCAGAAAGAGATATGGCTCACAGTTGGACATAGGAAAGGAGAATCTTGGAGGGGCAAGCCCAAGGCTTCCGGTTGTTTAGGTGGACACCTGAGTTTTCGGTAGAAAATGAGGCATCCTTGGCATCAGTGTGGATCAACCTACCAGATCTACCGGTGAACCTGTATAGGCGAGACACTTTACAGGGGATTGGGTCACTATTTTGGAGATATTTGGGGATTGAAAACATGACATTGCTAAGAAATCGCTCTGAGTACGCAAGGATTTGTGTTGAAGTAGATCTGGCTAGGGAGCTGCTGGAAAAGATCGCCATAAGACAGGGTTCTTATGGTTCCGACATCAACAATTAATCTATGAGAAAAGAGGTAATTATTGCCTAAAATGTTTGGTAAAGGAACATAAGGCTGGCGACTGCCCAGGGTAACGAACATAATAGTGGAAGGGGAAAAACGAGTGGGGAAAGTCTGACGGAGGAAAGAAGAGGCTGAGAAGAATAGGCAGGCACAAGGGGCAGGAGGAGGTGCTATAGATGAGACTGGACTTCAAAACAGACAAAAGCCAAAGGAAAATGTGTTGTTCTGGTGAGCCTCGCTAATTCTAGGATAGTTGAAGCCTTGGTACCCATCAGAGGAGACTTCCAGGGAATTGAATAGAACACTGGGATTGGGAAGGAGATGGCGAATGAGGTAGAGAATTTCCTGGACATGACTGCGAATAGGTTGAAGACAAATTTGGGATTCCTAAATCCTCAACGTAGTGACTTAGGTAAAGGAAGAGGAAATCAGGGAAATGAAGCTAGGAAAGCTCCCTGTACTGCAGGGTTCCCTGAATTGGCAGAAATCTCGACTAATAGCCCTATCAGGATTCAATCGATGAAAGGGTCCGACGAGAGATCTAGCGAAGTAGAGGGTATAGGCAGTACCACGAATCAGACACCGTCGGGCAGGGGGAAATAAGGAAAGAAGAGGGGCGATAGTGTTGAGAGGAAAGATTTACCCCTAATCAAAGAAGTAGATGCAATACTTGAGCGGAGCAAAATTGTAGGGGAAGTTAAGGATCGGAAAATGTCCTAAAGCAGCTTTCTGGTAAATTATGGAGAAAGGAAACTAAGGACAATAGGGAGGAGGAGGTTAGCCAAGAATGACATAATCAATCAAGAATGAGAAAAGTATCGGTGGAGAAGGTAATGGGTGAGGGATCGACGGCGAAGACAAGAACAAGATCAATGATGTAGAAAGAAGATGGGACGACAAAGGCACGGTTGGGTCCGAGTGATCAGGAGAAGGACACGATAATGCTAGATCTTTCCTAGCCGACTTCGGTAATTCTGCCAGTGGGCTGGACAGTTGAGGATTTAGCCTGCCATGACATAGAGAAAGTTACTGAGCAATTCGACATGTTGGGCCAGTCCAAAGTCATGTTGGGCCAGTCCAAAGTCATGTTGGACCAAGAAGAGGAAGTAGGGGCAGAATGGATGAATGGGCCGTCGCCTGCAGGATGTGGATCACATGGAAAATCAGACCCAGAAAAGGAAACTAATATCCCAGGATGTCTTGCAGATTTAGAATCAGCCCAAGACAAAAACAATAAACAGGCCTCCAGGGGGCGACCTTGCTGGCACGGGACGTAGCGGAGACTCAACCTAACCCAAAGTCGGACTCGAATCCAGGATAGGAATAGGGTACATACACCCTAGAAGCCCTAAAAGCTTATGAGCTAGATGCAGAACCTCAAACTAGGATGTTGGCGTGTCAAGTCAAAACTAAAGGGAATGGATCACGATCTAGATCTAAGTCAAATTAATTTCAGGAAATAGACGGTCCAATACCTGGAAGAAGGGGTCCGTGAAGGTGAAGTTGGATCTGGGCCGAAAGGTCAATCTGATGAACTCAGCAGCTCTGGAATTTCAGGACGTCGCCCTAGTTTTGCAAGTAGAACTAAGCCTCGGCTTTGATCTGAAGAGTTGTGGGCTAACTGAACAAGACCTCAATTTCTTTGGAGAAATCGAGCAAAGGTCTTTTATTAAGGAGGGATCAGATACATAAGAGGAAGAAAGGCCCTTTAAGCCGGGGATACTAAAACCATACGATACGGAGCAAAACTTCAAATAAAAAGAATGACGGGAAAAAGTAGGAGGCCAAAATGCTCAATCTCACGACCACCAAGGTATGATGATTTTCATGTGGAGTAAAGCTATGAAAATGGTACTGGGACCTCATCAGGCAAATATCGAAAAAGGACGACAATGTGGGAGATTCGGAATGGAATGGTAGTGTATATGGAGGATATATGAGGATGTGATGTGTCCACTATAGAAGATAGGACGACCTTCGAGTCTGAACCTTTTGTATGCGGTTTGGTATTCCACCCAAAGAATATCCAACAATAAAGTACTATTTCATTAAAAGACGACTGTGTGATTCCTCAAGCAACGCAAACTCATCAAATAGTACTTCAGCCCTTTCAACAGAGAAGTATGGCAGCAGCTGATACCGAAGCAATAGCAACTTATCACACCCCCTGCTCTTGAGCAGAGCGCGACGCAGACGCTTGTGAAGTTTTTTCCTCCTCCTCCGACGACCAGGGCAATATTGTCACAGTTGATGTTGGTGAACTTATTGAGCTCCAAGTAGCTGTAGGGTATGGTCAGGAACATAGCCAGGATTTTAAGTGATAGGGAGCCAAATTTTTTTGTTTAAACAGAGTGTGTCACGTTGGATTGGATTTGGTCCGATTGGGTATACACGTTATAATATTGCAGTAGAAATTGAAATAGAGTAAATATGTCGAATCAACCTAAAAATTATATTAAATTATTTAAAATATAATAAAAAACTATTAAAAATATAATAAAAATTTGAATAATCACCCAATTTAGTTGACCACTAGCAAAATAATAAATTATAAAAAATAATTTTATTAAAGAATTATAAAAAATAATAAAAAATTATCCAAAAACATACACAAATAAATGCATTTTAGAATTATACCATAAAAGTTATGCGGTGTAATGGTTAGTTATTGAACTTTTTATATAATGACCAAGGTTCAATTTTCAATAATACCTCAGTTTTTGGTGTTGGTTTTTAAAAAAATAGATAAAATTCACAACAAGTGAAATCGAACACATGACCATTACATTAAAATCATTACACAAAACCAACTTGAAAATATTATGGGAGACCAAATTGAAAAAATAATTTTTTTTAGATACAATTTATTTTTTAAAAAATCTTAGGGGGGACCAAGGCCCCCTAGTTCCCACTTGGCTCCGCCACTGGGTGTGGTGGTGATGTCAGTAGAGGCGAAGTTATGGAGGATTGGGGTGCTAGAGTGGTCATAGCATCTATGTGCCGCGACACTAGAGACTCTGCATTTTTTTTTCAGAGATCTCGTAGATTTGGATGGTACCAAGGAAGGCTCTGGGTGGGTTGAAGGCGTAGTTGTAGTTGAGCTCGAACCAGCTTCCGATGCCGCAGCCGCTATCGCGGCAAATGCCAAAGGGGTAAGTAAAGGTGAGGTTTTTCGCATTTACTGAGGCAACTGGGCTTGGTGATGGAGGGCGCTTTAAGAATGTTGAATGTGTCTGTTGTGGTTGTGGTGGTGTTGGCAGTAGAGTTGGTGGGGGTGGCGGTGGTCGCGAAAGATGAAGTTAAGAAGGTGATGGGGACTAAGGCTAGTGGTAGGAGCATTCTAGCATGTATGACTACTGGTCGATCCACCATTAAAGAGATGTTGGCAGTTTAGTGATCAATCCGAAGATAACTGTTAAATTTGTAAAGAGTCGTCGGCTACGAGGTGATGGGGATCAATTATCATGATCGTGTAGCTTTCCAGGAAATGTCTTCCAGGAAATGTCTTAGTTGACTGTTAGACAAAATAGGTAAATATGTGTAATTTAATTAATTATGGTAATTATCTGTTAATTACCTAATATTAAGAATTCTAATTAAAGTAGGATTTTACTACCTAATTAGATTTATGGTCAATTATGTAATTATACGTTAATTACTAAACCCTAATCCCTCCATATAAATAGGGCGTTCAGTAAACCTATTTACTTACTACACAATTCTTATTCTCATGTGTTGAGTCTGTGGATTACAAGGAGACTCTGGTAGACTCCCGGTTCGTGTTTGGATTACAAGGAGACTCTGGTAAACTCCTGGTTCGTGTTCGTGATATAATCAACCAGAACATTACGGTTTTATACGCTTTCGTATTAAAGGTACGATTCGTTATCGTATTTGCTAAATATGTATTTTATTCTATAATTTAATTGATGATTATATGTTAATTCAGAAATTTTATTTATTCTGAATATTTTAGCTGTGTTAAAATTCGATAAATGAGCTTTACGATTATAAGTATGTCTTATATTTATTTAAACTTTTTATGTGTTAAATGAATAGTTCTTAGTATGCATGATTAGGAATTTAATTTATTTTTCTTAGTGCAATTTAATTCTTAGTATTCATGATTAGGAATAATATGCTAAGTGCAAATTTAATTCCAAGCATGCTTATGTGAATTAAGAATTAATTTTATTAGAGAAGATATTTCAAACTAATAAAATTAATGAACAAATAATTGTTAACTATATGTTAATAACTAAATTATGGTAATCAAAATTATATTACCATAACTATTTTGAATTTCAAAAGAAATTCGCATTAATCGTGCTCGTGAGGGACTGTTTAGGGTTGATTCTTAAGTGAGACCGTTGTGTTCCCATCAGAAATCTGGGCTATTTACAAGGAATGGTAACACTGTATAGGCAATTGATCATCCAAATTATAGTACGAGACCAGCTACATGGGTGCTAACTGAATCGATTAAGGATCATCTTTGAACCAATTCATATTCTTTTGATACTTTCGAATTTTTTTTCTTTAACTATGTGATAAAAGAAAAATCGAATTGTTATGCATTTAATTTATTTGTACTAATTATTTTGGGCTAGAACAAATTAGAATTAAAAAAAAAATACTCTACAACAAAAATTACCGAATTGTTACAATTAACAATTATATGTGCCAATCCGTTTGGCTGTATATGTTACTATTTGTTTTTTTGCTTGAATTTGTTTCAATATGTGAAAGTTAGATTTTTTTAGAATTTTTTTGGTTATGAAGGAAGCGATGATTATGAGCTTAGCGAAATTTTTGAATGTATAACATAATCCAAAGTTCTTCACATAAAATCTAATTTTGAAATTGTGCCTAATGTCCTTCTTAAAATATACTTGCAGAAATGGAAACTCCTAGTCTGATAAACGATCTCTCTTCTAGTGATAAGGTAACTGGATTGAACTATGACATCTGGTCTAGGAAGATTCAGTATCTACTGCACGAGAAAGACGTTCTTGAGGATATAAACATGGAAAAACCCAAAAAAACCTTACCAACCTACCAAGCATGGGCCAAGAAAGATCGCAGTGCATGCATGACGATCTGATTGACATGTACGATATAGATCCCACGGCCAAGTCCATATGGACAAACTCAAGGAGAAATACGGCCAAACATTAGGTACAATGCTCCGTGCTTTGCACCTGAATTGACTTCAGTACAAGATCAAGTCGAGTCGACCTGTACTGGAACACTTCTGTATCATGAGAACCATGCTCCGCAATCTCAGCTGACGGGATCAATATTTCTGAGTTCGAACAGGTGAATAATGTGATTCGTTCACTACCTGATGAACAAGAAGAAAAACGTTGGACTCGTTTCAAAACTTTGATGAATCATGACGTGAACATCAAGACATTCACTAACATATCCAAGCATCTCGAACTTGAAGACGAGAGCCTACGAGCTTCTGCACCCCCTGCCAAAGTTTTTGCTATTCATGGGGAAAACCCTAAGAGGAACAAGAAATTTGGTAAGTCGGTGAAAGACTCAGAAATCTATTCAAAGAAATAAAATCACTAAACAACCCAAGGCTAATGGCCCCAAGAATATAGCTCGTGTGAAGTGCTATAACTGCGAAAAGAAATGTCACTTCTCTCGGATTGTTCTGAGCCAAAAAAGTACCTTTCACTCCCACTAATCCCAAATTATGTGTTTGCTCTCATGCATTAGTTGCTAACTCCTTTCCTAAATTTATTGTTGATTCAGGAGCGTCGTAGCACGTAGTGAATGATCGTGCTGGATTTGTCGAGTTCCATCATTGTGACACCAGAACACGAAGCGTAACCATGGGGAACGACAATGAAGATAATGTCATTGGTATTGGTACCTACAAACTCCAGTTTTGAAGCGGGAACATATTGTTGTTACATGACATAATCTACATGCTGGGAGTCCGCTATTGTTTAGTTTCAGTTATTTCTTTGCCGCAATTAGGTTTTTCATTTAATTTCCATCCCAGTGGATTGAAAATTGAGTACAGTGACGATATGTTTGGTCACGGCTTATACAAATATGATTTTTTCATTCTTGATTTGGATGATATTTACAACGATTCAAATAATTCATCCCTTGCCTTAGTTGCAAAAAATGACACAACTTTGGAATCTGTTAAATAGCATGCTAGACTTGGTTACATGAGCCAAGATAGGTTAAACAAACTTGCTAAGTGTGGTCTATTAAACCAACTCACTAAGGCTAAGTTTTCGGGGTGTGAACCTAGCTTAGCTGACAAGAAGCCTTTTGGTAAGGCTTATCGAGCCTCAAGTCCATTGGAATTAATCCATTCCGACATTTGTGGACCAATGAGCGTGAAAGCATGCCATGTGGCTTCTTATTTCATCACTTTCATAAATAACTACTCGCGTTTTGGACGCGTGTATCTGTTGTCTCATTGTCACAAAGCACTTGATGTGTTCAGAAGCTATGTAGCAGAAGTAGAGAACCAGCTGGATAGAAGATTTAAGATTCTTTGAACCAACCGTGGTCGCGAATACCTTTCTAATCTGTTCAAAGGGTATTGTGATGAAAATGACATAATAAGACAACTTACCATTCCTTATACGCCGCAGCAAAACAGTGTTGCGGAACGTAGGAATCGTACCCAGCTTGACATGGTTAGGTCTATGATAGCGCAAGCCAAATTATCCATTAATTTTTGGGGAGATGTTGCTCACGGTAACATACAGCTCAATAGAGTACCAAGTAAGAGTGTACCCACTACTCCATATGAGTTATAGAATGAAAGGAAGCCAATCTTCAACCTTATGCGACCATGAGATTCGGTGGGCTATGTGCACAACCTATCAAGATGAAAATTTTGGTCCAAGAGCAACCAAAAGGGTGTTTATTAGATATCTCAAACATTTAAAAGGATACTTAATGTTCGGTGAACATTCGAATGGGGGCATGACTGAAATCGACATTGCAATGTCAAATTCCTAGAGGATCAGTTCCCAACTATCGGAGGAATAAAACATGATAGTCAGTTGTATGAGTTGCAACAAGACTTGTCCCTATCTCTAGGTGTGGGGAGAGCATGTTTCATCAAACCACCCAGAATAGTGTAATCCCACCTATCTGAGGTGGAAACTTGCCACATGAGGGTCAATATGAAAGATAGGTAAGTTTTTCACACTTCATGCCTAAGGAAACTGAGGGTCAAAAAAAAAATGTAAGTTATCAACCTTTCATGCCTAGAAACGAGATTATTTCTCAAAATATAGGTCATGACGATGACTAGCCCCACGAACCATAGGGTTAGTGGGAGTGACTCTTCTCACACTGCCATCCTCACAGGCCCAAGGGTGAGTGGGAGCAGACCCCTAACTATGCAAGTAGAAGATCATGTTATCCGAAGGAGTGAACGCGGGAGAATACCTCGGTGATACTTTCAGATCGAGAAAAACGTATTCTTCTGCGCTCCTTTTGAAGTAGAAGAGTCCACCTCTTATCAAGAGGCTATGGACTCATCCGATAGAAAAATGGCTAAGTCCATGAAGGATGAAATGTTCTCGATGCCAACAAACGAGATTTGAGAACTTGTTGATCCGCCACATCGCCAGAAACCGATTGGATGCAAGTGGGTATTCAAGGTTAAGAATGGTGCGAATAGATCAATCGAAAAGTTCAAAGTCCAATTCGTGACAAAGGGTTTTACCCAAATTTAGGGAATATACTATGAGGAGACATTTTCTCATATGATGAGGAGACATTTTCTCATATGATGAGGATTGCTTCTATTCGCCTACTTCTAACCCTGGTTACCCATTAGAATCTTGAACTATTCCAAATGGACGTAAAGACTGTATTCTTCAATGGAACACTTGAAAAAGAGATCTACATAGATCAACCTGTTGGGTTCATCTCAGCAGGTTAAGATGACAAGGTATGTCGTGTTAAAAGATCTAAATATGGACTTAAACAATCTTCGTGGTACTTCAAATTTCATGAGGTCATTACTTAGTATGATTTTACCATGATAGATGAAGATCACTGCGCGTATGTCCTAAAGACAAAGGAAAGAATCATGTTTTTCTCCTTATATGTCGACGACATACTACTGGCTGAAAACAATATGAGAATGATCAATGCCACTAAACAATGGCTATCCTCCGTCTTCGAGATGAAGGATATGGGTGAAGCTAGGTATGTCCTAGGCGTGGAAATATGCAGAAATCGTTTTAACAGAATGTTGATTTGTCCTACAGGCATATATAATCAAAATCTTAGAGTGATTCAGGATGCATTACTCTAAACTCATTGACAGCCCTGTTGATAAGGGTTTGACACTTAGCCTCAATCAATGCTCAAAAATAGACAAAGAAAAGAAAAAAATGAGCAATATTCCCTATACAATCGCTATAGGGTGTTTGATGCACACCTATTATATATACGACTGGACATCTGCTTTGCGGTTGGGTTGGTGAGTCATTACCAAAGCAACCTGAGGGCTACTCATTGGCAAGCAGTCAAGAGGATATTTTGTTACCTTCGTGAAACGGCCGATCTAGTATTATGTTATCAAGGGGGAGACCTGCGTTTAAAGGGATTTACGGATGCTGATTAGGGAGGCGATCTGGACAAGTCCAAGTCAACATCTAGATATGTCTTCATCCTTGGTGGATAAGTCATATCTTAATACAATAAGAAGTAAGACGGCATTGCTTTGTCAACTATGGAAGCGAAATATGTCCCATGCAGCGTAGCAGTGCAAGAGGCACTCTGGCTAAGAAACTTTCTACAATAACTCGATTTGGTTTGGAGACTGAATGATCCCATAGAAATGAACTACGACAATACTACAACAATTCAGTTTACTAAGGATCCAAAATTGAATGAAGAGACAAAACACATTCGAGAAATGTTACCACTTTGTTCGAGACGCTGCCAACAAAGTGGATACAAGTATCAATTATATTTCTACTGACAAGATGATTATCGATTCGATGACCAAACTCATTCCTAGTGATGTGTTTAGAGCTCATGTCACGAGTCTAGGATTACGTAGGGTTTGATCACATCTTGTAAATGATAAGGACATATTTTTGTAACAATTGATTATGAAAT
>JAOWBN010173953.1:0-18189 GCA_028565015.1 Pinguicula moranensis
GGTAGTTAGACGGGCTTGTGGTTAAGTGGGCTTTAGGGTTTAATTTAATTAGACTTACTAATTAATTAATCCAACAGGAAGCTTGGACCAGTACATCTTCGACGAACCAAAGATCGTGTTATCTTGGGAACAGAGGTTCAAGATCCTGAAAGGAGTGGCATCTGCTCTTCTCTACCTCCATGAAGAGTGGGAACAGACAGTGATCCACAGAGACATCAAAGCAGGCAATGTGTTGCTGGACTGGGAAATGAATGGTCGTCTCGGAGATTTTGGCCTCGCCAAGCTCTATGAACACGGCTCCAATCCCAGCACGACAAAAGTGGTTGGCACATTGGGCTATCTGGCACCTGAGCTGACAAGAACTGGCAAGGCCACGACGAGTTCAGACATGTTTGCATTTGGGGCATTGTTGCTAGAAGTTGTGTGCGGTAGGAAGCCGATAGAGATCAAAGCAATGCCTGAGGAGTTGATATTGGTGGATTGGGTGTGGGATAAGTGGAAGAAAGGATGTGTGTTTGATGCTGTGGATCAGAGATTGAAAGGGGAGTTTGATGAACTGGAGGTTGTCGTGGCAATCAAACTGGGGTTGATGTGCTCGAATACAAGTCCGAGCAAGAGGCCACGCATTCAGGAGGTGATGCGGTACCTAAAAGGGGAAATGGCTTTGCCGGATGGGCCGGCAATGGCACCACCGCCACAGGAGGAGTACGACGGAAAGAGAAGTGGATGGCTAGACCTGAGACTAGATTAAAACACTTTGAATAAGATTCCTGAGAATAAACTGTAAATATTCATATAGAAAAGGAGATAGTCCTGTACCTGGAGATGGACACAAGAAATGCTTGTTTTGAACAAGATTCTTGACCATACTTGACTCTTTACATGTTACACGACAAATACATTCAAGAAAATTCTGTTACCAGAGAACTAATCCATACTAAGCTTTACACTAACGTGATTAGTGAACTCTAATCAAGTTAATGGTGTTTCGTTTCAGTTAGCTGCTGTACATGTTCCTCCTCCGTCAGGAAAAATCTAGCTAGGAAGAGTTTAGTTGGCATTTCCATTTTACTCTTCATTGTCTTCAACTCCATCAAATATTTCATGATCATAAAAACCTGCAAATTGTGAAAACAAAACTCTAATTAGATATCAGAGACAAAATCACAAAAGAAAGTACTTTTTAGAAACTAACAGCAACTACCAGTTCCCAAGGCTTCAATATCATCAATATCTGGATCTAAAAGCATAGCACCGCCAAAAGGCAGATCAGTTGTCATACAATTTGCATCAGAGCGCTCCATGCTCATTTCATCCTCCATCACCCAGTCTTGGATATGAATGTGCTCGCGTCGAACGGTATCTGCAGTGTCCTGGTTTTTTCTATTGATTGAAATAAGATGGAACTTAGCCTCAAACCTTTCAAGATTTGAACTATTTAGAATATGAAGGAAAGAACATCTTCCACTACATTATCTTCATCTGCATGTTGTAGTGAACGAATATAACTTCACCATGGCTCTGGTGATCCAACAAACTTTTTCTCTCCTGTAACCTTTCAAGCAAATGTGTATCTAGCTTATGCTGGATCAAGCAACAAGTTTGACTGAGAATGCGGATGGCAAAGCGAGCCAAATTAGGGCATCCACCACCATAAGTGAGCCACCATTCAGCTATAAAAATTGTAGAGAAAAGCTAAGTTGATTGCAAAACGCAACAATTTCTAACGATGTTTAACTATGTCAACATTACAGCAAACAAGATATACAGAAAGCATAAAAGAAAAAAGTGACCGGTTTAAGTCAAAGGAATTGCACCCACGATTTCACCATAGAACATGTTTAACAAAGCATGATACAATCATCTAAATTCATGGGAATAGAAAATAAATTCCAAACAGAACGATAGTGTACTCTATTTCAGAATAAAACTCACTGGGAAGTAATGAATATCTAGCTCTGATAGCCATCTTCCGCCCAAAGTCTCCCATGCTACCATGATAGGAGGTTATTTCCTTCATAATTTTGTCCTGGACCTCAGTATCAGGAACTATTTTTTCTATGCAATCATATACTAATGACCGGATGTGAAGATGCGTATCTCCTTCGAGAGTGTAAAAGAATTTGGGATTCAAATAAAACCCCGCAGCATGAAGTGGATTCCGCTTTAGGTGTTCCCACCTATGATCGATGATGTGCCAATAAACCATGTATTCTTTAGTAACAAGTTCTTTCTTAATAGCTTCTTTTGCTCGGTACAATCCTGCATAAACAAATCCCATAGCAGGTTTCTTTTCACTATTGACAATCCTCAACAACCGCAAGAGTGGATCTGTTAGTTTTGTTATTGAGGTACATTTAGACCAAAACGGTTGACTATTGATACAGTCTAGTACTGCAAAGCCTTTTGATTTATTTGAGCAAGCAATTTCCATCCACTCCTCTGAAGTAAACATTGACTGCAAGTTATGCTTTATATTCACCATTCTTTTCAACATCATAAAATCAGTAGACGACCGAGTAAGCCCTAGACAAAGTAAGTCGACTCCAAATGTGTACCGTCGCAACATGTTTATAAGAATACTATTTGAATTCATATATCTTGATATTGACTTTGCCTGATCAAGTATCACCTTCACAGTAGGAAGTTCTCCTATATCTTTAAGCATTAAGTTAATGCATTGACCAGCACAGGGACTCCAAAAAATAGTCGGATAAGTCTCAGTAAGTCTTTTCCCTGCAACAGCATACCGATCTTCACCACTGGTCACCACTTGAACAACATTTCTCGAGCCAACTTGTTCCACTGTTTCCTTTAGCAATTCATAAAGGATATCTGATGAATCTGTCCGGTGTGATATATTAGCTGACCTCAAAAAGACTGTGCCTTCTGGATTGTAGACAAAGAAGTTGACAAAAGTTTTACTCTTTCCTGAAATCCACTCATCCACCAAAACAGAGCAACCAGTCCTTTCCCAAGCTGTTGTACATTGATCAACATCATTTCTCACTTCATGAACTAGATTCTTCCAAATCCAGCCCCTAAGATCATTGTCTGTGGGGCCAAAAACACCAGCTCCATGGGAAGCAATCGCATCAACCATTTGTTGAAAGTAAACAGAATTAACTGCATCTGCAGGCAATCCAACATTGAAGAAGAACCGACCAATTGCCATATGAACTGCATTGCCATCAGGGGCTTTTCTAACTCTCCCTTTCTTCTTTCTTCCGCATGATTTGATGGTATTGCTATCCTCTCCATTCGTATAGGCATCTGCTTCTTGATCAACCATTTCAGGAACAGGGAGCAGGACCATCTCAGATTTGAAACAACAGGGATCATTCCCTGCAGAGTCCACACCGTTGGTGCCTGTATTATCATAGCCGCATACCTCCTCTGCAAGGCTTTGCTTTTTTCTCTTCTTCATAGCAACCACATTCAGACTCTCGAGCATTTGCATCCGCACATCAGCTTGAACTCTTAAACAAGTTACAGCATTACCTTTCTGCCCGGCGAGATGCTCCTTAATCCTATGAATCCCACCACCTTTGAAAATTTTCCTACAATAGATACATTTCAGATGATTTCGGTCCCCATTCTTAAACATCTCGCAGTGCTTCCATGCTGGATCATGTTTTTGTGGAGACTTTTGTACAGGCTCCATACCAGAAGCCATTTCTATACATCGAACCTTCAAAATCCAATAGGACGCAGATCACTTCCTGAAGAACAAAAGAAATGCTTCACATAGCGACCACAGCCCAAAGAACAAGTAAGAAGCACAGAGAGAATGAATTAATCCAAGTTGGGGAGATACAAGATTCTGCAATTACTGATTTACTACAGTAAAATCACACAAAAAGTACATGAATGAGCAAAATGTGGAATATCGGCGGGAATAACTTACTGAAATCGGATACCAAACAATTACTTCGGTTCGCCCATTCGAGATTTGAAGAAGGAGAAACCGGGCAGGATTAGGTTTTTAATTTCAGTCAAATGTGAAAATGATGCCGAGCCGATGGTGAACCGGATAGACCGGGTTCTCAACAATTAAGTGGAATTTGAGAATTAGCCCTAACAGTTTACTTTAAGAGCCGAGAATTCTCACGGAAACAGTGTCTTCATTTTTTTTTATAGAGGTCAGGATATGACTGAGTACATCTTACCCTCCCATACTCTGTCGAAAGTGGGATATACTGGGTATATTTGGTTTGATTTGATTTTGATTTTAGTTTACTTTAAAGTAATTATTATTTATTTTTCTATTAAGATTTACCTGTTATTTCACGTTAAATAGGCAAAGTTTTAATTTTGGAACAAAAATTGCAATTTCATTGAAATCTATCGTCCATGCTGCGATAGGTTGATAAGCATCAAAGTGCCTATGAGTAGATACTTCTGCTAGATGATGCTTTGTTGGGGTATCGAACTGGGCGTAGAGGAGATAGAACATAATTTAGAGTGTCTACAAATTACGATTATGATCGTATAAAAATATTTATTAGTCTCCTGAAAGTGTTTTATAAATCGACATTGACGTTCTCCGCCTTCAAGACCTGCGCCGCACACCTCTTTTTCAAAGAATTGTACAATCTGAAGAGGCATCGGGGAGAATTGACTGAGGTGACCCAACGCTTAAGGTAAATAGGTAGTATTCTCACTTTATCTTATTTAATGTTCTTATTGCTTTTCTCAATGCATAGGTACTTGCTAACTTGTTTTGAAAATGAACCGGTTTTAATTTGTCGCAACTATTCTTGAACCAAAGTGTAAGATTACATGGTTTGAGTTTTGGTTCCCCAAGATTATGAGCGTCGATGAAAGTACTAGAGCCATTGTGTTGGCTAGGAAAATGGTAGAAGATCTTTTTGATGCATACAATTTCTTATATGATGAATCTTCTACCGGCCAACATGAGAAGGCAAGTAGTTCAGGAGATGATCCAGAATCTGATGTGTGGGTACATCTGATCCAAAATATGCAATTCAATAAGCATATCGAGTTGGATAGATACCTTAGTGAAGGACCCAAGCCCCCTACAACTTCATACACCATTTTAGAATGGTGGAAAGCGAACGAAGTAAAGTATCCCGTGCTTGTTGGAATGACACTAGGCGTTCTAGTCATTCTAATCACAATTGTCCTTCAGAATCGGTTTTCAACACGTGTGAAAGAGTTCTTAGTGTTTTCATAAATTCATTAGCCTCCAAGACAGTTGAGGACCTAATTTGTGCCCAAAACTAGTTGAAAGAAAATATTGAAATGTTCTTTCATTCTTATGGGATACAGGACCAGAGACTTATTGACTTGATACATGTGATAACTGTTTTATTTTAAATTTATTTACGTCTTATC
Source organism: Pinguicula moranensis (assembly GCA_028565015.1). Taxonomy (NCBI): domain Eukaryota; kingdom Viridiplantae; phylum Streptophyta; class Magnoliopsida; order Lamiales; family Lentibulariaceae; genus Pinguicula; species Pinguicula moranensis. The sequence goes on from JAOWBN010173953.1 coordinate 5,359, forward strand.
GTACTCAATTGTTTACTCTATAAATAGTAAATACATATGTTATTTTATTTATGCAAAGATGGAAAAAAAATCCACAAAACATGCTTGAGGGGATCGACGACCTACCAATCCAGGATGAAGATCATGCTGCATCTAGTTGAATTATAATTTTGAAATTATTTTGGTAGGAGACTGGAGTTTGACATTTTGGGTTGGACATTGTTGGTTTGACTTTGTTAGAAATTGTTGGTTTGGTTGGAGTCAATGGCGTATGTCATCCCCTAGTCCTTAGAACCTTATTTTTCTGTGAAAAACTCCTATTTTCAAATTATTAAATCCAGGTATTTGATTGATTTAATTAAATTTTCAATTTTTTTTCCAGGAAAAACCATTTGATATATGTGTATACTTATTAAATAAGTGTGTGAACACCTGGAGCAGTTACCTTTACAATTTATTTGAAAAATGGATTGCTTTTAAAAATTTGTTTCTATTGCAAGTTCGTGTAGGTAGTGATTCTCTATTGGATTGTGTTACTTTAAACTTAATGCCCCTAATGATTCCTGGCTTTTCAGCCGATCATCCTTTGATTTTATATAATGAATCTACCACATTCGCATGTTGACCCAGCTAGTCGTAGAACAACCCCCACGCCTCCAGCTTTTGGGACAAAAAGCGAAGAGATGGGAGGTTGTTTCTGTATTCTATTGGCGTTCATCGATCTCCCTCCCATCTCGCTCTCGCTCTCACTGTTTATTTTTGTGTGTGTCTGTTCGAAGAGTCGAGGGTCTCCACGGAAACAGTCTCTTGATCTCTTTAAAGAGGTCAGGATATGACTGAGTACATCTCACCCTCCCCAGACCCTGCCAAAAGGCGGGATATACTGGGTATGTTTGGTTTGGTTTGGTTCAAGTTATGATTGCAGTCTCTTTTTACAAAAATTTTATATTTTTTAATAAGATAAAGAATATTCCCAAAACAAATAAGGGAATATATAAAGGGGCGGAGGCAGGGGAACAGAGAGGCCTTGGTCCCCCATATTAAAACAAACAAACAAATCACATGTAAAAAAAATTAATTTTTTAATTTGATCCTCCTAAAATGTTATATACGTGATTCAATGTTAAAACACAAACTCCTTCTAGATGAGTTGGTTTATAGCTGGCTGATCGATCAGTTCGACCAAGGATCGAATCCACAACCAAGTTTGCATCCTTTTTTTTAGTTTTGTTAGAAATTATAAGAAAACTTGATGAGCCTAATCGGATTGGAACACGGTTGGATTTAAAAAAATCCTCAACTCAAACCACCAGGCCAAACTTCAATAATTTTATTTATCAACACAATTAAATATTTGTCTGTTAACTAATTCAATTAGTATATATTATTTTTACAATTCTTTGATATAATTATTTTCGATATTTCAATATTTTGGTGGATAGTTTTATCTGACATTTGTTATTACGAAGCTATCTGAAAAATTATTGTTGTCTTTGTATCGATTATAGTAACTTCTGAACATGCATATTCGATCAATATTGATAATAAAATAATCTCAAAAAAATATAAATAAATTTGACTATTCTAATTTTTGCAGCAAAATTTAAACGTACATACTCAATCGAACCTAATTTAACCCGGTGCCCTACTTTATTCGAACCATAAATAATTTGCCCCCCAACTAATTTTCTAGCTTCAACCCTGAATATATCTAAGTTCGGGTAATTTAGCGGTGTTTAAGTAGAGTGAGGAATTCCTCCTCGCTTAAAAAATAATGTTTCTCATTTAAATACTAACGACCGTAAACAATTCTCGCTTTCTTTAGGCTTGCTAATAGATTGATTCCAAATTAAACAAAAATCAATTTAATTTTCTGGAGGCCAAAGAACTCCTAATCAAAATAAATCAAATCAAACAAAACATGCTAGTCAATCCCTAAGATGTATGCAGGCGTATATTCGAAAAAACAACTACTGGATCATGGAATTCGATATCCGAAAAAGCAATTTATTTAATATTTTATTATTATTATTATTTATTTTATAAAAAATTCATTATCATACACTTTTTTATAATTCTTGATTGTCATTATGATATTTCACATCTGATTAGTGACAAGCAACAGTGAAGCAAGGAAATGTCTAGCTGTCTTGAACCAATCCAATTCAATACATATTTGTATGTTTTTCTATTTTCTTTGGTAGCACTACCCATTAAATTCTGTCTCAACATTATTATTAGTTGGCTGACGAAATTAATATTTTCCCCAGATGAATCGCGATCGTCATAAATTACATATATGAATACATGATCGGATCTGGATGGAACAAGGTTGCATGATTTGGGGGTAAATCGTTGGAAACTTAATTCATAAACTAAAGTCTTAAGAGTTTGTACCACACTTATTAAATTAAAGAAGGGTTCCATTAATATTAATCCAACGGTTGGCCTCCAGAATGTCCCCATAACTCTCCTTATATGCGAGAGGTTGTGGGTTAGACTCACACCAGACGCAGACGTTGGGGTCAGACTTCAATTTTATGACAGGACTTACCCAGTCAACCGTTTGCCCATTATGCTCGGAGAATTTTACGAATAGGTCCCTATGGACTTAAGGGCTGCGCAAAACAGGACCTTGGTCCCTCTTAGAAGTCACAAGATAAGATACCAAAAAGGTACGAACTAATTATTTTCCATGACTATTTTTATGGCTATAAATGCTTTGTCGGCCAATCATGTTCGTGGATAGAAAACAAAAAAGATTGAGCGGAAGACAATGGGTTTGTCCAAGTTGTTCACAAGTTTTACTATTCAACATGTATATATACAAGGACAGTCTTCGAGATCTGTGATTCAAATTTAGACCCTGTTTTGCGCATATTTTCTTCTACTACTTATTCTTATTTTTAGAAGGAGAGGTGTTTTGCACAAGTACTTAAAAGATAATTATTTTAAATTCTATTTTAATTTTATATTATCAAAATTAACAGTAGATTGCCAAAATAATCGTGCCGGGCCTGTGATTCAAATTAATATTGATAAACTTTTCAGAGAAATTCTGGTAAATATTGGTGTGAAAATATCTAGGGGTAACAAAAAAAATTAAGTGGAACCTGTATCCGCCAACGGTAATCGGGTATCGCCGGTTTCAGTACTCAGTACCAGCACAAAAATTTAATACCGCTACCTTATCGATAGTAATACTGGTATTACCGTTGTCCAGCGGTGGTAATACTTGATTTGGTATTTTCATTTTTACTTTTTTATATAATTAAAATAGTAGACAAATTAATATTAATATTTAATTAATATTAATACTTGTTTTGGTATTTTCCTTTTTACTAACGCAATTCTGCTCTCTAAAACTCGATCAAAGTGGTCTGTTTGAGCCAAATCTCGCTCGTTCAAAGTGTTCAACTTTAGAAGGGTTGAAAGTAAAGTTTCCAAATGCCCCTGTCTAAATGATCTAATTTTAGCCATTCATTCTGTTTGATCGGACAACTAAAACTGGTGATATGTGGCTGCATCTGCAGATTATTATAAGTTTTGATCCAGCGGTTACAAGTTGATCTTATGCGATATAATCTTGGGCGTTCATCCTCATTAAAATTCTACCGTCTACATTCGTTCGCGCCAATTCTAACTGGACAAGATTTGGACCAACGGTGATCAGCTAGATCTGACGGCATCTATTACGAGACATGTTTCAACTTTTGTGCTTAATTTGGACTGTCTGTGTGGTGTCTGATCCTACGGCGTGAAATAGGCAATTGCCTCGAGAGTTGGGGTGCAAAGTTTGAGAAGATCCAGGACATTCATCTTCTGTCATATCCTATGGTTACAATCAAGCGGTGCAATCCTTAGATTTGAGCCGTCTGATCGAGTTAGTGGAATCGAACGGATGATAATGTGATTTATCAAATATTCATTAAGGACCTTTCGATAGATTGTCTTCTACGACTGAGATTCAAAGTTGCTGAAGACTTTATCTACTAAAAACCTAGTTGACGTCAACAATTTAATTCATTTTCTCGTAATATTATGACTGTGCTCATGTTCTTCCTCTTATTTTTCTCTCTTTGCCTTCGATCGCGAGGAACCTCTGGTTTCTTTGTGATTATTCAGAGTTTTAGCCTAGTGTTTCTAGACTATTCTTGTCTTGATTGTTTGGTAATCTATTATCACCGTGTTTTGACGGCATCTGTTAGCCGTGATTGTTCAATTCATTCGAGAAAAAGAGCAAAGGCTTGGGAATTTGTAATCTGTATCAACGTTTGAGTTACAATTGAATCATTACAAGCTATAAAAGCATCTGATCTCGGACTTCAACGTGGACTAGCCAAAATCTAAGGATCCTTTGAACCATGAGCCTTACATCGTCTCTTATTTATGCTTTTACTATCTTCTTTCCATTATAAATTTTACTTGAAAATTCTAACGATTTCTCAGAGTTTTGAAGAATCCATATCCAACCAAAATTCTAATAGTGATGCGGTAAGTGTGGAGCGAGAAAATTGGTCAAATCTGGAACTTATGGGATTAAAGATCTAAGTGAGAAGTAAACTTCACAAATAAGAACACTAACACATTCTTTTCTCTAATCTTTAAATCTTTAGTTGATATACTTATAGAAATGTTGGATTGGATTTTCTGCTTCTTATATTTGCGCAGTTCATAATTGTTGTGTGAAACTCGAGGCTTGTAGCCCTTGCACATTCTGTGAAATTTGTGATTTATAGTTTTTTGAGGTTTGTAGCCTTTGCATTGCATGTGACTAAATATTGTTCAATCTGTTCATCCTGTAGTCAAATCTTTCGTTTGTTGACATTTGAGATATGTTGCAATCTTCCTATGGTCTGTTTTTTGTCTATATGTGATCTAAATACAAATCATGTCAACTATGGTTGAAGTTTTGATGTTTGATGGGAAAGGGAATTTTAATACATAGTCTGAGAGAATGAAAGTAGTTTTGTCACATAATAAAGTTCATTATGCTCTTAGAGAGGATATTAAACTCTAGCCTGAAGATGCTAAGAAAAAGAAAAATGAAATAAAAGAAGATGTTTATAATTTGATCATCTTGAATCTGTCTGATTCTGTGCTTAGAAAAATAGATGTAGATGAAGATCCAATAGCTCTTTGGAACAAAGTGAATGCTTTGTATACCTCCAAAACTGCTACAAATCTTATTAAAGTGAAAGGATCTCTGCTTGCCTTTAGAATGGACTATGCTAAGTCTATTGATGATAATTGATGAATTTTTTAAGTTATCTCAAATTCTAAAAGGAACTAATCATGATTTAGATGATGACAATCTTTCTATGATTTTATTGAATTCTGTGACTGATGATATTTTTTAGTTGTTAAGAATGCCTTGCATCATGCTGAAACTATGTCTAAACTTGAAACCATCATGTCTGGATTAAAATCAAGAGAAGCATAAATAAAGAAAGTAGGAATTCCTATAATGCTTTGTATGCGAACGTAAAGCATGACTCAGTACAAATCAAAATAGTGATAAGGGAAGACAGGATAATAAATGGGACAAAAATGATAGGGGAAATAATAAGGACAAGACTAATATGAGTGATATAGCACCTTGGCATATAAATGAATAAGGAGAAGTGTACTTTAGGTATTGTAAAGATTTAGGACATATTATTACTAACTGCCATAAGTTGAAATTGAAGGAGAAAAGACAATCTAAGTTTGATGTTGCTACTCAACTGTTAAAACTGATGGTAATGCTAGTGAAGTGCTTTATGTTTCCTCTTATTTGTCTGAAGTGTTTACTATTAGTGGCAGTCCTCTGTTTGATGAATGGGTGCTTGATTCTGGTTGTACTTTTCACATGTCCTGCACAAGTACTCCGCCCAGTGCCCGGACGCTCGCATCAACATGCACTTCGAATAGCTTGTCATAGGCCGGCAGTCTCAATATCGGTTCAGTGGAGATGGCCGTCTTCAGGGCATTGAAGGCTTGCTCACAAGTATCACTCCAACTCCACGGCTGATCCTTCTTTAGTAGGTCGGTCAAGGGCGAAGCAAGCTTCGAGTACAGAATGGAGTTGGCGCTATTTGCCTCCTGGCAACGCCGCTTTGCCCGGATTATCAGCTAGATTTTTGTCTTTTGAGTTTGAAGATTAGAAGCATGGCCCACATTATGTTGAGTTGAGTCAATTTGTGTAGACTGTGGGTTAACACACACACCCTCAGGCTGAGCGTGGGATGAAAATTGACGCGAATCTTGGTCCGAAAAAATTCAAAGAGGCCACGAGGCAGACTCTTAGTAAGTAGATCCACAATTTGAAGCTGTGAAGGAATGAATTGTGTGCAGAGAGCGTCGGCAAGAACCTGCTCGCGAATAAAATGATAATCAAGTTCTATGTGCTTGGCTCGTTTATAAGCAATGGGGTTTGTGCTGAGGAATATGGCAGTGGTATTATCACATAGAATAATTGGTGGCTGAGATAAGGATACACAAAGATCATGAAACAAGTGTTTGAGCCAAAGTACTTTGCCGGCAGTAATGGCAAGGACACGATACTCTGCTTCACAGTTTGACTAGGAGACAGTGGGCTGCTTTTTGGCACTCCAAGAGTCGAGATTTCTGCCAAGAAAGATGGCAAATCCAAAGGTGGAACAATGAGTATCCAGGCAACCAGCCCAATCAGCATCAGTGTAGGCAAGGACGGATCCAATGTCGGAAGAGGCATCAAACCGAAGCCCCATAGAGATAGTTCCTTTGACATAGTGAAGAATTCTTTTAACAGTCTGGAAATGGAGATCTGTGGGGGTATGCATGTGCTGACTGACAGAATTCACAGCATATGAAATGTCCGGACGAGTGATAGTGAGGTATTGAAGAGCTCCAACCAAGGATCGATACATGGTGGAATCAGAAAGTGGATGACCATCAGAGGAAAGATGTTGTGAAACTATCATGGGTGTGCCAACAGGGGTACTGTCGAGCAATTGAGCACGAGCAAGAATGTCTCGGGCATACTTTAGCTGACTGAGGAATAGGCCTCCATCTAGAAGAGATGCATTAAGACCAAGAAAAAAAGTTAAGAGGGCCAAGATCCTTTAGCAAACTCACTGTGAAGCCGAGTAACAAGACGGTCCAGGAGAGGAATATTGTTTCCAGTGACTACAATATCATCAACATAGAGTAATAAGTAGATGATATGAGTGTCACGAGAGAAAACAGATAGAGAGGTGTCAGCACAACTGCAGAAAAATCCAAGGGAGCCAAGGAAGGCACTGAAGCGCTCAAACCAGACATGGGGAGCTTGTTTGAGACCATATAATGCTTTCTTCAAGTGATAGAAAAAATCGGGATAAAGAGGGCTCACATAGCTGGGTGGTTTTTCCATTTACACATCTTCCTATAAATGTCCATTCAGGAAAGCATTTTTGACATCAAGCTAACGAAGATGCCATCCCCATGAAATAGCTATGGAGATAACAGCGCGAACAGTTTTAGATTTGACCACAGAGCTGAATGTATCAAAGTAATCAACTCCCAGTACCTGAGCAAAAGCACGATCAACCAAACGGGCTTCGTAGCGATTTATAGAACCATCCGGTGAGTACTTGATGCGATAAATCCATTTTGAGTCAACAACATTGGTACTTGGTGGTCGAGAAACAAGGTCCCAAGTGTGATTCTATTGGAGGGCAGCAACATTTTCATCCATGGCAGCTATCCAGGCAGGTTTATTGGCAGTAGTGCAAAAACCCCGAGGTTCAATAGATGCTAATAGGGCTGAGAGAAATCTAGTAGGAATCAATTCACAGAAATCTGCAATGATGCGAGGATGAAATACCCCAACTTTGGCCTGTGTAATAATATGGTGAGAGGGAGGAATATGTGGAGGGGAAGGGATAATAATGTTGTCGGAAGTGGGTGGTGAGGAAGAGTGAGGGGCTGGAGGGTTGTCATTAGTGGAGGACAGTAGGAGATGAAGGAGGAAAGGGGAGAATAGGTGATGAGGGACATCTGTTGCATGGCTTAATAGGAGTTGGGGAAGGAGAAGGAGCAAAATTGGAGACATCTTGTGGTTCAAGAAATGTGGAGATGGCAGAGGGGGGGCATGGTGGTAGAGGAAGATGAGTTTGCAAAGGGAAAGCATGATTCATCAAATCTGGCATATCGAGAGATGTATAGTTTGGATGTGAGAGGTTTCATGCAGCGAAAACCTTTGTGGGTAGAGTTGTAACCCAAGAAGATACAAGGAAGACTGTGAGGGGAAAAATTGTGAGGAGCATAATCTCGGAGACAAGGGAAGACACGACAACCAAAAGTATGAAAGTGATTATAGTTAGGAGATGATCCATGTAATAATGTAAATGGAGATACACCTGAAAGGAGAGCTAATGGCAACCGGTTAATGAGGTAGACCGCAGTACTGAATGCATCAATCCAGTAAGTAAGGGCAGTATGGGAGTGAAAAAGTAGAGTAAGACCCATTTCGGTGATGTGACGATGTTTTCTTTCAGCACGACCATTTTGGGCAGGGTATATGGGCATGACATTTGATGGTGAATACCACTTGTGCTAAGATGATGTTGAAAACGATGACTGATAAATTCACCACCACCATCACTTTGAATTTTTGGATGTGGGTGGAGAATTGTTTTTCGACAAAAGTGTGAAAGTGCATGAAGGTGTCATAAAAGTCAAATTTATGTTTTAACGGGTAAAACATTGTAAAGTGTGAAAAATCATCAACAAATATTACGTAATAACGATAACCATGTACAGATAAAATAGGAGATGGTCCTTAGAGATCACAATGAATTAAAAAAAGAGGTTTAGGAGCACGAGTTTCATTTAGTACAAAAGGTAGTCGATGACTCTTTGGTCTTTGACTGGAAATGCAAAGATGAGGAGATGGGGAAGATGGGTTAAGCAAAATGTGACCCTGAGTACTTAATAAGGACAAAACATATGAAGAAGCATGGCCGAGCCGAGCATACCACAAATCACAGGGTATGCTGGAAGAACAGGTTTGGAGGGGGGAAACGAGGGCCGGAATGCTGTGTTCGAGTACATGGAAGCCTCCATCACGCTGGCCAGTTGCCACCACCTGGCCCATATGTCGATTATGGACAAAGAAACAATTGTCGATGAAGGTGATTGAAGGTAAAAATCTGAAGTTAATTTACTGATGTAAAGCAAATTTTTGGTAAGTTGAGGAACTACCAAAACATCCAGTAGGGGAATAGAGGGGACCGAATAAATATTACCAACATGAGTAATAGGTAAGGGGCCCCATTACCAATCACAACACAAGCCTTACCAGTGTAAGGAGTAACATGATCAAGATGAGCCGGGGAGAATGTCATATGGACAGAGGCTCTAGTATCCATATACCAATCAGAAACTACAGTGGTGTAAGGCACGGTGGCTGAAGGAAAACCTCTAGTGGCCAGAGGAATCGTGCCAAATTGTATATGGAGACAGGTGTCGGGGCAACCTGCGAGCCATGATGAGGACCGATTGAGGATAATACTACAGAATGAGCTTGGGCGATCCTGCAAAGGGAATCGTGGCCACTTGTCTAGGTGGTAGTACAGCAGAATTTTGTTGAGCCAAGATAAAATTGCTGCAAGGTGGCTCCCCAGGGCTGTGAAATGCTGGACCAAGTGTGTTGTGAGATGGATGTCCAAAGGACGATCCCACAGGAAGAGGCCCATACTGCTGCGCCCCAACAGAAATTGAAGACGGTGATATTTGAGAATAACCAGATTGGGCCAAAAAAATTGGATCCGACGGGCCCAGTAGTATAAACATGATTGGGGAAAGGCACGGCTTGTGAAGAGAAATTGCCAAATCCAGATAGGGACGGCGAAACACCATGACCCATGACAGCACCCACACCGGCCAGCGACAGCAAGGTTGGCCTTCGCATTGGAGAACATCAGAGAGGAGTACCGGTCCGGACATGAATCAACATAATACCCAAAACCAGGGTAAATCTTGCACCTAGGCTCATGGGAAAGCATCCTCGGTCGCGTTCCCGAGAGGAGTCAGCACCACAGCCGTATTGAGAGTGCGGGAAAGGTGTTGTAGTTGAGTAATAGCTAGAATTTGGGGAAATAGTGGCGGATTTTTTGAGGATTCAGTGTAGGGGATGGGAAATTAGGGTTGTGGCCTCGATTGTAGGCCAAACCGAGAATGGAGCCAAGATACTGTACGGGAACAATGAGACGAGGAGTGGTTGCTCCAGTGGGTGCAGGAGTCATGGGGGATGTAGGTGAGAAAGGTGTGGAGACAGAGGCTTGGAATGCAAGTGCTGGAGTTGAGCTTCCAGGAATTGTTCTATGGTGAAGCGCCTAGAAGTTTTTGGCTCGAGCAATGATGCCCCTAACAGAGGAAAGAGGATCTTGTGAAAGCTGTGAGGCTGTGAAAACTGTGAGGCTGCAAAAGCCTTAAAATCTGGACCAAGACCCCTCAAGAACCAATGGCTCTGATCAAGAGCAGAAACAGGACGGCCAAGTGGTGCTAGTTGGTCATAAAGGGACAAGAACTCCTTGGCATATTCCTTGATGGTGCGATGCTGGCGTTGGAGCTGTTGGAGCTAATCTTGAAGGCCTAACTCATTCTTGACAGCAGAGCAACTTTATTCATGTGCCAGACTGGCAAAGACTTCGTGAGTGGTGACCTTGCCATTCACCAAGCCATGAGCTTCATCGGTCAAGGAAGATATGAGCAGAGAGAGCAATTGCTTATCAACCAGGTCCATTCTTGGAAGGTAGGATTGGGTTGTGTGGGATAAGTGGGAAGAACAGCAGGAGGTGCAGGGATGGTGCCATCCAAGTAGCCAAGGAGACCGTGCCAAGCAAGAAGCAGAAGGACCTATTTACGCCAGTAAGGAAAATTGGTTGAATTTAGTTTGCAGGTGACTAGGGGTGTTTATTCGGTTATTCGGTGTTGGTTATGGTAATAACCATAACCGAATCGAAGTTTTCCATAACGGAACCGTACCAAAAAATCAAAAAAAATTGGTGTTTCGGTTATGAAAAATAATAACCGAACCGAATAACTAAAAATTTATGGTTTTTCGGTTCGGTTTTTCTATTAACCGACTATTGTATCTTTGTGAAAAATAGGTTTTAGGGTTTAAAAAATAGGTTTTAGATTTTAAAAAAAGTAAATTTCGGTTATAACCATAACCGATCGGTTATAACCGAAAACCGAACCGAAAAATTTTGGTTATGGTTTTTCATAACCATAATCGAATAACCGAATTTTTTTGGTTATTTGGTTCTGTTAAACGTCGGTTTTCGGTTAACCGAAAAAAAGACGATTATTTTGCTCACCCCTACAGGTGACAAGGTAAAAAAAATTCAAAATATGTGAGAGCGATGGTGGAGGATGAAGGGGTTGCTTAAAGTAGAGGCATCTTTCGTGGTTTGATCAGTGGGTAAAGCCTTGATGGGATGGCGGAAGAGGATGTGGTGAGGGAAGAATTAAACTGTGATTTGAATCCTACTGAAAACACTCCAAGGTGGTTCTTGCATGTTTTTGAATTTTTTGGATGATTACAATGTTTGTTCTACGCGGATATTTAAACAACTTTTGCTACATATTTTGATAGAATTGTCTTATCTTTCTTTTAGCCGTCTGATGGACAGGAGCTTGTAGCTGCAGCAGTTCTGGTGGGAGGATTTTGTGGCCGTTCGGCTGAAGGTTGATGGACAGAATGGAGTTGGCGTCGTTTGCCTTACGATAATTCCGCTTTGCCCGGATTATCAGCTGGATTTTTGTCTTTTGAGTTTTGAAGATTAGAAGCCTGGCCCACATTGTGTTGAGTTGGGTCAATTTGTGTAGACCGTGGGTTAACAACTACTATGGTTGTCAAACAAATGTTGCTCAGGAAAATGATGTGTGATCAACATATCCATAACGATTTTTGTCAATTTTCTATGCAGGAACCCTATTTAGGAGGAGATGAGTTTGCTATAGGAAATAGTAGAGATTTACATATAAAGAATAATGGGACAATTTCATTCCCTCCTACTCATGGCCCTCTTTCATTATCATATATGTTCTACACTATCCTAATGCGTATACAAAAATTTTGTTTGTTTATAATTTATATTGGGACAGTGATTTTTTTTATCCTAACCAAATATAGTTTCTTTGTGAAGGACATGAAGATGGGAATGACACTCTTGCAGGGACCAAGTGAGAATAACTGTATCCAATACGCCTGGATTCCAACCTCTCAGACATCAAGTATGCTCTCTTATGCATTGTTGGTATCAAAACCTCATTCTCAACTTGGCATTCTCGTTTAGGGCATGCAGCTCAACCACTTATTAGCCAAATTATTAGTAAATTTACTTTACCCTTGTCGGGATCTCGTAAATAAAGGATAGGGGATAAAACTTAAAGTATTGGATACTTAAAGAGCTAACATGTGAGGGTTAGCATTTAATTGAACAGCATACAAGGGGTTGCGTGTAATTGAATAATCATGCAAGATGCAAAAGTGAAAGTTTATATACAAGAGTTGTATATGAAACTTACTGATATATCCACTATCACTTGTATAGTTGGAATTCCTTACATGCAAGGTTTTTTTTATAAGCCAAAATTCATTAAAATAAATATTTAAAGAAAAAAGCATCCAACCAATAAGAGCACAACCCGTTCTTTAGACTTCTACCAACCAAGTATGATAAAATAAATACATCAGTGATCCTTATACTCCACTGCTAAGCAGGTTGCCCGTATCTATTATTTTATTGCTTGCAAAGGTTCATAGCTGTCAACTTATCATCCCCTGATGGTACACAGCTCACCTAAGACTTTTAGAATACGAGCAGCAGGTGTCTTTAC
>JAOWBN010173964.1:0-18188 GCA_028565015.1 Pinguicula moranensis
AAAGATGCAAATATATGGAGTAGAGAAGACAATCAAAGACAAATACGAAAAACAAAGAAGGCATTGAGAATTGGTGGTGAAGGAGGCCGAATGGATGTCTTGAAAGTGAACATGTATATCCTATCTCAACCTTTTATATCCTCTTCACAATATAGGGATAGCTCACCAAGATGGACCGAGCTATGCACCGATATTCCTGAAAATGGTTATCGATAAGTTGATAGTCATGACATCCAGACTTAGTGAAAAGCAGGTGAAGGCGATGAACTCAATGTCGAGATGCTTGTGCATTCATGACGTTAGGGGAGCCATGTTCCTGACCACCCTTAGCTATAATGGAGGGTAAGATGGAAGGGCAAGATATATAGTTCATGATCAAGGGACTACACGCTGAATTCACCATCATATACTCAATGCCACCGAGATGATTGCTTGTATATATTTGTTTTTTGTTTTTTTTTCTTTATTTTTTCTTCTGTAAATACTTTTTACCATATATAAAAATATTTGGCTTATCAAAAAAAGGTGTGTCACATCATCCTTATTGATCCAAATAAGACCCAAATAGTCTGCATTTATTAGGTATAAAGTTGGCTCATCAAGCAACAAAGCATACAAATTAGAATGGCCTAATCCATGATGTGGAGTGTGTAAGCACATGCATGGGCATGCATGATCGAAATTTGAAAGGATTAAAAAGCTTGGACATGTTTGGTCAACTAACATTCAATTTTGGTCATGAATCCAAGGGTCATGGTCCTAGCTATTAAAGACATGGAGGTTGGAAGGCCATGGTCAAGCCTTGGTCCAAGAAAAAGAATGTTGAAGGACCATGGTCAAAGGTGGCTTTTATGGTGGACTTTATCTCCATTTATGTCTCAAATTCGTACCCTATAAATAGGCCATGATCAAACCATTGTTTCTTAGTTTTTGTTGAATAATGATTTAAGTATTTTTGTGAGGTAAATCCTCCTAAACTTTTATGAAAACCCTTTGAACTTATCTAGTATTCAATTGGGTCTAGCGGTGTACCACTTTACAGGAATTTATCGTCTGGTTCTTGGTTGAGACAAGTTCTATTCAGGGTTCTTTAAGTGGCATTTCTTTTTATATAAAATCGTAGGCTTGGTTCCCACCTCTTTATAGGTGACGGGTCAAGTTCTCAACAAACTTGTCAATTCGATCCTTGGGTTTTTGAACCAACTATAATTGGTGTTGGATTTAGTCACAATTGTTAGCTAGGTGCATATTATTTTGTATCAAAGTTCATATTGAACAAGTTTGCACTATCATTGATGTTGTTGGTTGCCGACTCTTTTATAGCCGTGAGGTCAATCTATCATTGATAGTTTATCCATTTCAATTCATTGTATTCCTTGCTGAATTTAAAAAAAAAATGACTCAATTCAAAAGAAACAAGGAGCAAGGTCGATTTTGAAAAAAAAAAAGGCCAAAAAGAAAAAGAAAAACTCTTTTTGACCAAAAAAAAGGTACAAAATTCAGCAAGAAATCTCCATTCCTTTCTTAAAGTTTCTTCATTTCAAGATGCAAGCATTGATGGAGGAGATGACGCACATGATGAGGGCTGAATTCGATAGGCAACCATTTTTAGTAGAGATGAGTCATAGGGTTAAGGTTTAATCCGAGAAGTTGGAAAGGGAAAAACTGAAATTGAAGGGATTGAATAGGAGGGTACAACCTATGACTACCTCTAGCCCATGGAAGTCGAACCCTAAAGGAGACAAACCAAGGTTTGAGCTATTCGAAGATGTTAAGCCAAAGACCATCATGCCCGTAGGTAACACTGAACATTCTACATTTTGAGCACGTGGTATTAAGTATTTCACATGTCAAGGGTGGGGACACTTATCCATCAAATGCCCAAACAACAAGGTGATGGAGATAGACGCCCAAAGACAGCCTAGGTCGGATAAGGCAAAAGTTGAGGAGATCCCACCGTTGAAGGATGTCTACAATGAACACAATGTTGTGGTTAGAGGTTCATTGGTGGCAAGGCAAGTTCTCACTATGCAAGTCACAGAGGATGAACTGAAGTTACAAGAGTCAACTGAGAATAATGATGAAAAGAAAGAAGAAAAAGAGGAAGAGAAAAAAAAAAGTGAGTTGAGAGATTGAAAATTGAGAGGAAAAGAAAAGGAGGTCGAAGAAGAAGAAAAAAGAGGTAAAAAAAAGCCAAGAGAAAATAGAGATGAAAAGATAAAAATGCAACACCACTTATCCAAACTAACGTTCTTGATGAAAATTCAATGATTTGTATGGTAACAGTTTCAAAGCCACGGTGCATTGATATTAATGTACTAGATGGAGCCATCAACGGTGAGAAGTCTTTTTCAAAAGTTAGAAAAACCAATCAAGACAAAGTCTTTGAGAACACATACATGGGCATGAACCTATCATGTGGTTGTGGGTGTGAAATAGGTTCTCCCTTTGATTATTATCCTCCTCCTTGGCTAGCATGTTGAAAACGCTTCAGGCTACCAACAATTTGTTGTTATACAATATGTATCTGCAAAGACTTCTGTAGCCATTTTTATGGCAGCCTGCATAGCTGAATGTCACTTGATCAATGTTGCGGGCTACCCCAACCTCATCCTACATGAAAGATCCAGGAGTTGTGTAACTTTTTGTTTTTTTTTATACTTTCTTATCACTTGTAAGAAAGTTTGCACATATTTTTCCATCAACGAAAATTTTGTCCTACCAAAAAAAAAATGGATTTGCAAGAAACGAGCTTAGAAAGAAAACCTCACCAACTTCATCATTTCTTTTTTTCACTATGCTCGTGTTTCACCCAATTATGCTTCTGTACTCTAATGAGCTCACACTCTCAACCTTTTTCCCCTCAAGAATCCTCTTGGACCTTTACTTAACTCTTAAGGTCTCAATCTAGCCTAGTCTAGAAACAACTCAAATGTGAGCCAGAACTTGATCAAGGCACGAGGATCTTTGGCTTGACATCTTCGAATAGCTCAAACCTTGGTTTTTCCCCTTTAGAGTTGGACTTCCACGGGCTAGAGGTAATCGTAGATTGTCCCCTCCTAGACAATCACTTCAGTTTTAGTTCTTCCCTTTCCAACTTCTTCGATTCAACCTTCACCCTATGCCTCATCTCTACTTAAAATGGTTGCATTTCAAATTCAGCCCTCATCATGCATGTCATCTCCTCCATCAATTCTTACATCTTGAAATGAGGAAACTTTAAAAAAAAATGGAGATCTCTTGCTAAATTCCCTCCTGGACCAAAGGTTTAGCATGTCCTTACAAGCTCCCTTCATGAATTCACTCTTTCACCAAGCCTTTCCAAGTGTCAAGTCCATTGTCCAAGGCTTGATCATGGTTTTCCATCTTCAACTCATAAATCCAAATGTGTAACAAGGCCTTCCAAATGCTTTGACCCTTGACCAAAGACTTTGAACATGTCCTTCCAAGTGCCCTTGACTTTGACCACGAATTTGTGTGTGTTTTAGACTTTGATATGGACTTTGCATGCCCATGCATGTGTTTGCACACTCCATTTGTTGCACTTGATCTTAACTTTGCTTTGCCATGCATGTGAGTTGGTCTTTTGGCCATGAAACAGGTGAATGTTCAATGATGATGATGACATGGATGAACCTAGGTTGTGAGATGGGCCTATCTTGATCATCTTATAATTGACCCAATGCTCTTGGACTAGCCCATTGGGTGTTTCCTTGGAATGTTATTATCCAAATCCTATCTTTGGGCCACTAGAAAGTGACAACGGCCCTTGTGCACATCCAGCAAATGGGTTTGCATCTCATCTTGCAAGCTTTCCTTTCCATAATCGTATCATACTTCCCTATTGAAAAATATTCATCCTCGAATCGTGTTTTTGTCATTGATCTTTTCCAAGTCATTATACGGTCCCTTATTCATCTTCTCCAATACGGTCCCTTATTCATCATCGATAGCTCCATCTAGTAAGGAGAATTTATACATTTTCTTGAAGCTTTCACAAAGTTCTCCAAAGTTAGTCTCCTTGGAGGTGCTCAAGTGAACACCCTCTATGGAAGTCCACACCACCACAACTCTTGGAGGCTTGTACAAAACTTTGTATAAAAATATATGCATGTTTGTGGAGTGATAGCTTCTTATTTCTTTTCCAATAAGATGAGAAGAAAACTTTAAAAAAAAATCACCTCATTTCTCTAGTATGCTCTCGGGTAGAGAGAGAAAGTAGAGAGGAAACTTCTCATTTATTCTATCAAGACACAAAAATACATAAACCTTAACACATATGGATGTATCAAGGTATTTATAGAGTTCTCCATGGCCTTGATATGCAAACACATATCCATGTTAGTGGATTTAACTTTTAATCCTAGCCATACATGTATACATGATTTTGAACTACCTATGGTTTTGTTCAATGGTTTTGTAGAGCTCTTCCACTCAACCTCTATATGAAAATCTTTGTATATGAATACCTCATTGCATGTAATTTCATTGAATATGCATCCTATGCATGTATTTCAATTGGAATAAAATGGACACTAACTTCATATATCGCAAACTTCCACAAAAGGTCTCATTAAAATGGGCAGTGCCAAGGTATTCTATTTTCTCTCCGTACAGAACTCACCATGAATAGTAAATCCGCGTCTTCTCTGACCTCATCTCCGCCTTTCTCCGAGCAGCAATCACTCTATCATTGTTTATCCTAGCTCGTCGTGCTCTCCTCTTCCCGGGGATACCTTACGTAACTGGGAAGGTCCCCAAATAGCTCAGATCTCTAGCATGATTAGTATATTCTCATGTCGTCTGTCCAATGCTAAACGCTGGCAAGTTGGTCCTTTTCTTTCCTCCTCCTCTCCTTAGCTACTTCCTTGGTTCACTAGGGAGACGGTATTCAACATTGCTGGTGAATATTAGCTTCCACCACCTGCACCTGCTCTGGGTTGCCTCACGCACTCTTAGAGCACAACTCTATCATACCAACTTCTCCTTCTCTTCCTAACTTCGTAGCGTTGGTGCTATTACCTCCTAGTCATGTCCAAAAATACTTGGAGTTGACCTCCACAACAACTGAAACAGATGAGGTGTGCGTATATCAAAGCAAGGAAAATGCCTCTGCTTTCCCCGCCTGTTAAGAAACGGGATGGAATCTCGTATGCAGATATGCTTATTTCTTAGAATCCTATCTTTGTCCATGAAAGGCTCAGACCTCGCATACAATCTCAAGGGACAGTCGGAGTTGGGCCAATCACATACTATATATCAAACTTTCCTCCATACAATGAAATGTCGCATCTTAAAGCCCTGCTACACAGACAATGTGAGGTGAGAAGTCTTAAGATAGCCCATAAATGAACAACCATGGCAGGCCTTTTGGATTTGTGACTTTTGCTGAAGACATGAAAGAAGAAGCTTTACTAATTAAGCTTGATAACCTTTGGATTGGCTCCTATCAGGTTCAAGCTAACAGAGCTCAATTTTTAAAGGGTAAGACATTACCAGCCTCCAAAGATAATGTGCAGCAGAAGGTTAAACCAACTATGCAATCTGCGGCACCTACGTCTCATGCAGTTATCCCACCAAATGTGCTTCAAAAAAGTATAGCTGGGAAAGGGGTGATCAAACCTCTGGTTGCGGGGGAATCCCACATCCATCCTTTAGTGATAGATCTTGATAGGGACTATCAATCTTGGTTGAAGTTTGGTTCTATAGGAACTCTGCATTCGCACACAGATTGGCGTTGCTTCCAACTGGCTCTCAAACAAGCAGAATATTTGAACATAATAGTCAGTCCACTTAGTCCAGTTTTTGTCCTCCTCTGGGAAGAAGAGGAAAATGATCTGGATAACTTGATTAATAATGATTCAACTTGGGTTAAGAACTAGTTGTTAGATTTATCTCCTTGGAATAAGGAGATTCTATCACCTCTGCACAAGTTAACTTGTGTCAAAGTGTATGGCTTACCTATTCAATACTGGACAGAGTATATTTTAACAAAAATCTGATCTGCTTTGGGTATCGGTAGGAAAATCGATGAATCGTCATTACAACATCACCATTTGGAGGCGGCTGTGTTACTGATTCAACATGATTATTCTCTGAACTTACCAGAACATCTATGTGTTATACTGAATGGATTGAAGCTCACACTAAATATCAAGGAATTTCTCAGAGAGGGGCTAAACTCTTTTTAGTCTCAGACAAGTGATGGAAATGAGTCAAAAGTGTCTACAAATATGATCTTAGAGGACCTTTTAGTGGAGGACTGTATGGACCATAAGTTTACACATCCTCAACAAAAGGAATCCAGCTCCAAAGCATTAAAAGCAGAATCCATTAAACTAGGTATGGTTTTAAATGACACAGTGCATATCACCAATGCCAACTGCTCTCATTTGATCAGTGGTTCCTTTTCTGAGGAAGAGCTGATTCCGAAAATGAATGAGGCTGTATATAATGAGGCAAGCATTGAGTCTTCTCATAGTAATAGGGCAGTGCTACAGGATGAAGTCCAAACTAAAACCTGTATGGACTGGGATGAAGGGGCTCTACTTTGAACTGTCTTTAATAGAGAGCATCACATATCTCAAGATAAAGGGTGGAATGATACTCACCCACCATCTTCTCTAAAAGGCCTATACAGTAAAAAGAACATTCGCAGTGATTCTACAAGGTTATAGAATATTGTCAATGAGCAGGCTATCATGGATACTATATCCAATGTTTTGGAGTTTAACATGGAATAGTTTCTGAAAATGCACATATATCTGAAACTGCAATGATGCCAGAGGAACAGAATCAGAATAACAACACAACTTTAGGCTGTGATCAGTCTATTCAACAAAGCTCTTTGGAAAATGAGGTAGATCTGAGGAATATTTCTGCGTTCCCTCCTCTGGCAGGAACATCCCCATTGCAGAAGAAAAGCTCTAATGTGAAGACTAAGAAGACTGGGGCATTAACCCGATGTCAGTCCAAAAAATAGATAGAGTGTGATATTTCTAGAGCACATGCTACTCTAGATAAGTGTATTGGTAATATACATCTTCAGAAGTGTCAAATGGAGCACTCACATCATCTAATAGAGTAATGGAAATTGGCACAGAACTTGGCCTCACTTATGGTCAAAAGCAAGAATTAATCCACCAACATATTGTCCACATGAATGGACAAATGAGGAAATCTCAGAAACCCCTGACACCTGACAGTGGTAAGAAAGGTGAGGAATCTCGTCCTCAATGAAAGTTATAACTTACAATATCAAAGGATTAAACGGCCTAGAAAGTATGAAAAGATTAAAAGACTTCATAATGAAGGAGAAACCAAATTTTTTAAGTATACAAGATACCAAGGTAAAATGGATGAATCAGAAAGTGTGTGCTAAAATATGGATGGACACAAATTTTGAATGGATGCACCTGGGATCAGCTTGACAATCAGGGGGGCTGTTATGCATATGGAAAAGCATAAATTCCACAGTACTTCAGTTTTCTCTGAAATTTGCTGCCTGGGAATAATTGGTTTCTGGTCTAATGAGACAATACCTTCAACTATGATGAATATTTATGTCCCAAGTGATCTATCCTCTAAGATACAACAATGGCAAAAAATCAGAGAGTTGCTGGAGGATAAAGAGGACCAAAAATGGTGTCTCATGGGATACTTTAATGCAATACTTAACCAGGAGGAGAGGAGAGGCACAACTCATTGCCCTAATACTGCTAAACTTGAGGCGTTCAATGACTTTGTCAGAGATTTACATTTGATAGACCTAAAAATGAAAGGAAGAAAATTCGCCTGGTACATCAAATCTTTGAAGGCTATGAGCAAGCTAGATAGATTTCTGGTTAATGATGATTCTGACCATTGCCCTATTAGCTTATGCTATAAGGTGCAGAATTGGGGTCCAAAACCTCTCAAGGTGCTAGACTGCTGGATTGAAGACAAGTTTTATAGATATGGTCAAAAGCATCTGGACCTCCACTAATCCATCGCGCTATGCAAGTTTCAGAATCAAAACCAAGCTTCAAGCTATCAGAGCTAGTGTAAAATAGTGGAATCTTGTTGCACCAAGGAACTTAGCTGATAAGTGAATAGTGATTCTGTAAAAGGTTGCAGCCTTAGAAAATTAGGCTGAAACTGACAGTCTCTCTGCTAGCCAATGTTCTGATCTCAACCTGCTGAATGAGGAACTTCTCAAAGTAACTAACACCTTGGATAGTCTCACTTTTCAGAAAGCAAAAATAAATTGGATTCAGCAGGGGGGCTCCAACACTGCTTATTTTCAAAGAATTCTTCATAGCAATAGGAGAAAGAACTATATTAATGGAATCTGGGAAGGAGATATATGGTTAGAGGAACATGACTTGGTAAAACAGTGCTTCAAGTCTCATTTTAAAGCCCTGTACACGAAAGTTTTCCGGGAGAGACCAAGGATAATCAACGTGACATTCACAACTCTCAGCTTTATGGCCCAAAGATACTTAATATCTCCTTTTACTGAATCTGAAATTATGAATGCCATTTCTGCCGCTGGTAGTAGCAAGAGTCCAGGCCCGGATGGGTTTAACTTTAAATTTATTAAGCACTTTATTGAGATCATGAAACCTGACATATGCTGCTTATTTCAGGAATTTTACAGGTACGGAAAACTGGCTAAATGAAGTAATAAAGCTCACATATCCCTCCTGGCCAAGGTGGTTCTCCTTTGCATGTCTCTGATTACAGGCCTATTACTTTGATAGGTTCGATGCCAAAAATATTGTCCAAGGTATTAGCCATCAAATTGAATAATATCCTTCCAGAGGTAATTTCCTCAACACAAATGGCTTTTATGCCTGGAAGAAAACTGCTAGATGGAGTTGTGATAGCTCATGAAGCAATTGATGAAGCAAAGAAACTCACAAAAGGAGGCTTTTATACTGAAAATCGACTTTGGAAAGGCTTTTGATACTGTCAACTGGGTATATCTTCATGATTTCATGGAGCATATGGGATTTCCTAGATGCTGGTTGAGTTGGATCAATACTGGAATCTGCTTCTACATCAATTCTGATCAATGGAAGTCCTACTAATGAATTATATCCTAAATGTGGCCTGAGACAAGGAGACCCCTTGTCTCCTTTGTTGTTTCTAATTGTTGCTGAAGGCCTAACCAAGATGATCCAAAAAGCCAAAGACACTAAGCTTCTCACAGGCTGGAAAGTAGGCAGAGACCAAGTCCATCTCACTCATCTGCAATTTGCAGATGATACTTATTTATTTGGTTATGCTGAGTGGAGGAACATCCTAACTATAAAGGTTGTGCTTCAGAATTTTGAATTAGCCTTGAGTGTACGGATAAATTTCTCTAAAAGCAAACTGGTTGGACTCAATATTCAGTCATCATTGCTAGAGGACATGGCTGCGTACTTAGGTTGTCAAACTGGCTCCTTACCATTCTCATATCTTGGCATACCTGTAGGAGCTAATAAGAAGAAGCAAGCAACATGGAATCCAATTTTTAATAAGTTCAATAGATGGTTGAACAGCTGGGAGCAGAACTATATTTCAGCAGGAGGGAAACTTATTATGATGAATTCTGTTTTGACACATTACGTACCCACTTCTTCGGATTTTTCAAAGCTCCTAAGTATGTTACCAAGAAACTGAAACATATGCAGAGAAGTTTTCTATTAGGCTCTACTAAGGACCCTAAGAAAGTAAGTTGGGTTTCATGGGAGAAAGTTACTACACCACTAGAAGCAGGAGGTTTGGGAGTCAAATATCTCAGCTATTTCAATGATGCCATGTTAGGTAAATGGTGTGCCAGATTACTCTCTGGAGAAGAAAGCATGGTTTTTGATATTATTTGCTCAAAATATAGCCACATAGATAGTTTACAAATAGTAGAGTTTAGAGCACTAAGGCCAAATCAGGACATAGTAGTAAGATCTAGAAGAAAAGGTCTGGGTTATGCATCTCAGTGGTGGAAGTCTATCCAAGAGGTTGCCAAAGCATCATGGTTCTCACAATCCATTAAGCTCAGCCTAGGGAAAGGGATTACCATCCAATTCTGGCAGGAAAACTAAACTGGAAATGCTTCTTTGGCTAAAACATTTCCTAGGCTATACAAAATTGCTAACAATCAGTCATATACTATTGCTGATAGGGGACACCGGGATAATACTTCATGGCATTAGCAATGGAGCTGGAGGAGGCTATTAAGGGATTTTGAAAATTCTGAATTTGCAGAATTAATGACCTATGTTCAAAGCAGAGAACCAAATATGTTTGGTGATGATAAATATGTCTTTGCACGGAGTAATGATGGTTGCTATTCAGTCAAGGAAGCTTATAACCAAATTACACACAACATGGTTAGTAGGTTCTCACCTGGTAAAGCAGAAACTTTATGCAGAATCTGGAATGGTATTACTCCAAAAAAGATCTCCATTTTTGCTTGAAAACGGATGCAAGGAGGTCTTCCAGTTAAACTAATACTTCAACAAAGACATATTATTCTCGCTGATCAGGAGAATTGTTGTTCATTATGTAAATCTAACTCTGAATCTATCTCTCATTTATTTCATAACTGTTGTCTTAGTCTGCAGGTATGGTCATAGGTATGCAGCTGGCTGAGGGTCATGAATAGCCCTCCTACTCATCAACAAATTCCTTGTTTTGATGACTTCGTGAATAATAAACCATCAGGTGTTAATATGGATATCTGGAAGTCCCTTTGGCTGGCCATGATGTGGTTCCTGTGGAAGACTTGGAACGCAGCTCATTTTCAAGCACATCTCTCTTTTGTTGCAGACATCACACAAAAGATTCAAAGAGTTGTCTGGCTATGGACAAAGGCCAAATACTCTAGCAGATTCCACTACACAATTTTTGATTGGTTGCAAAATCCTATCTCATGTTTTGCATCATTATGATACACATGCCACTTATCTCAGATAATGATGAACACTACTTAGTATTTGATTTGCTGCACTGTCTGAAGCTTATGTAGGAGTTGCGCGTAGCATTTATGTTAATAGCATGGTCATGAGCCATCAACTCTGTTACTTGGATTGCTTTTTTCTGATAGGGATTTCTCATGCAGGATCTTGAGATATGGAGCTTTGGATCCACAGCAAGGTCATGACTTATCTATTCTGTACATTGACTATTTCCCCTGGTATGGTCTTCTCTTGCAGTATGTCGAGGTATGGTTTCTCTTGCATTGGCCGAAGATATGTAGGAGGCAATTGCTAATCCCTCTCCCTTTCAACATAGGAATAAAGAACCTGAATACTGTTTGCTTTACCCAAATAGAAAGCTAAGCTCTTTAGTTTCTGCAGGAAGTATGTAGTTATGGATATGCCTCATGAATGGAACTAACATCCATCTTCACTTCAGTGTGATCCGTAGGGTCTCATAAGTGAGGAATGGAAGTTCTCTGCTGAACGTCAAGGGAGTCTTCTAATCCACAACTATTTCATGATGGAGCACTTTTACTCTTTTATCATTTCTTTGAGGTACAGGTTAGCTTAGTCATTGGAAGGTATGAAGACATCCCACATTAGTGTCCACTTGGATCTTCAGAACATCTTGACTCAATCTTCGCATAAGGAGACCCATTTGTTATGAAAATATTCAGAGGAGACTTGTACTTCATTAGTAGAACATACTGGGCTATCCTTTTTGCCTTTGATCTACTACAATGCTTCTTTGAATACAGCACCTTCTGTCATTACAGCGATAGCCCACCAATCTGAATCGAGCTATGTACCAATATCCCTATAATTGGAATTAACAACATGATAGTCAGGACATTTAGACTTGGTGAAGAGCGGATGATGGCTATGATCTGAATGCCGAGCTGCTTTGTGATTTACTATGACGCTTGATGAGCCATATACCAGATCACCCGTGGCTATACCAGAAGGTGGTATGAAGATGATGTAGGGTATTAGATCATTTTCAAAGATCCTAGCTACTATATCTACTAGGAAGTACATATCTTGGAACCTTTTATTTGTAAATACTTTATTTTTATTAATGAAATTTGGCTTAACAAAAAAAACAAAAAAAACTTCATATATCGCATATATGAAGTTGTAGTTAATTTCCACTAACTCCTTAGTGGATTCCAACTTTGATCCAACTAACATGAGGTTTTGATGTAACACAATACATCCCATAAACTTTAGATAATTATGTTTGTGATCCCATAATTACATTTGAGTCCTTGAAGTATCAAATACTTCAATTTAGCTCCTAAACTCTTCCTTAATTACATTTTGGCTCTCAAGAGTTTGATATTAATGTGTGTGACCCTATAGGTTCCAAATAGTTTGGTAATGGACCATGAATTAACATAATGATATTATGGTTAATGAATTAAACTCCTTTAATTCATTAATCCCTAATTCATGTTCATAGACCATGAGTGGCATTTAGAAACATGTCATGGTCACCCAAGTATTGAAAATAATCGTGTTAGGAGTCTATTCCTTTCAAGAACCAATTCTCGTGTAATTATTATCACTTCACCTTGATCATATCCCAATCTAGCACATATAAGTTATTTGTCATCCTCTTTAATATATGCTTAAAATTTCTTGTACGAAAAATTATGATATTTGAGTGTTAATTAGAAACTATTTTCTAATTAAACTCGTGCTTTGTAAAGGCTTCTCATGATTTCTTATAAGTGGTCAAAGGGATATCTCCTCCTAACTATTTAAGAATGGTGAATCATCTATTGATCACTCACAATCCTTTCATACTTCATATCACACCTAAAACTATCCAATGTTACCCATTTACGGTGTAACTCCGAATAAAATTAAAGAGTGACATTTCATACTCAAGATTCTAATGTGATCTCAAGTCTAAGGATCACTTACACCTACTAATTCTTTAGAGTATTAACAATATGGTGAACTCTAGTTAGGTCATTCCAATGTACGTGTCAACTAAAAATGTCCATATGCTTGCTTAGGTATCACTACACTGTAGTTGATGAGATAAACTACTCCCTTCAAAAGGAAATGGCTTAGAATATGCTAACTTATCCACATTAGTGATGCCATGTGTCACTAATACTATAGTTAGGGATGTTTAGTATTGATAACTTTAGTAGAATGGTCTCATCACCACAACTCTTTATGATCCACTCTAAGTTATCAATACTTGGGCTTCATTATTCGTTATGCAATAAAAGTAGTAAATAAAACAAATAAAGAATTTTGATACTAATCAATATGATTTGATTTAGGTGATTTGCTTTAGGGGTCAATACTAACAGTCGGTAAACCTATACAAACAACAGATGCACCTTTGCCAGCAAACTTCATAGATTTCTCCTATCGAGTGAATGGATACTGAAATGGCCAAATCTCCATCAGATGGCTCACGAGTGAATGACCTCGGATCATAGGTTGGTAATGATCAAATAGGAGATAGTTTGCTGGGGCTCGACCCCATTCCGCTCCTCGAACTAATGGAATTAAATTAAAGAATTTGATGCTTTTGTCAAGAAGACATTGGACAATTGCACAGCCAATAGATGGGAGGGTTATGTGCTACATTAAAAATTTAAAACACTGATGGTTGCCTTAAAAAGTTGGAAAGAAAAGGTCTTCGGTCATGTGGGCAGGGGCATTGAGCAAAAACAACAATCTATAGTAACTCGAGAAGGGATTGTAGAGTCTAGGAATCTAACAAAATAGGAGCTACAACAACAAGCAGAGGAAAAGCAAGAACTCCATGGATTGCTACAGAGACAGGACCATATCATGTACCAAAAGTCCAGAATGTTGTGGCTAAAAGATGGAGGAAGCAACACAGAGTTTTATCATGCTAGAATCAGAAAGCACAAACAGAGAAATGAAATGTGAGGTTTGAACATAAATAGAAGATGGTTGAAGAAGTCAGTGAGGTCAAAAAGGGAAAAGAGGGTGGCAGCCTAGCCGATGCTGTTTCATAGGCGATTAGGTAATCCCTTTTTTTTCATTATGAGTCGATTGTATCCCAGTTTATTTGCGTATATTAAGAATGGCACATTAGTTTGTGATCCTTGCAAGTTGGGCAAGCATACCAGAAGCTCATAAGTTAGCTCTGGTCGTAGGAGTTCTTACATTTTTTATGTGGTACATTCTGATGTTTGGGGATCACGACTTTTAATGGATTTCGCTATTTTGTGTAATTTATTGATTGTCATTCTCGTATGACATGGTTATATTTGATGAAAACTAATAATGGAGTCTTAGCTTGCTTTAAGGATTTTCACATGGAAGTTCAAACACAATTTGGAGGAATAGTAAAGGTTATGAGGTCCGATAATGGTACTAAGTATACAAACAATCTATTTGCAGAATACTTGTCAACATAGGAAATTCTACACAAGACCACTTGTCCCTATACACCAGAGCATAACGGAGTTGCAGAGAGAAGAATCGTCATCTCCTAGAGATTGCAAGAAGTCTGATGTTTGAAATGAATGTTTCAAAATATTTGTGGGGTCGAGCGGTTATGACTGCTACTTTTTTGATAAATCGACTTCCTTCACGGATTCTAAATTGGTATTCACCACATGAGGTATTGATGGGCACCCAAGGAAATTGGATCAAGCTAAGGCCGTTTGGTTGTGTGTGCTTTGTGTAGGATAATCGGCCTAGTGTTGGAAAATTAGATCCATGAGCCATCAAGTGTGTATTTGTAGGATACTTAGTTACCCAAAAAGGTTATGTTTGTTGGAGCCCAGTTGAGAGACGATCATTTGTAAGTAAAAATATTACCTTTCGTGAGCAGGAGTCATACTTTCTACGAGAGACATCCGCTCCTTTTGAGGACTCACCGACTGGTGTACTACGAGAGGGAGAGAATATCATGACCATTGGAGGTATAGGACAAAAGGGGGAGAGAAGTGATGTTGGAGATGATTCACGGACAGTAACTGTGGGGGAGATCTTGCATCCGTCTTACCTACAAGACATAGGTGTAGAGTCGGGGAGTGATGGAGAAGTAAGTAACAGAGAGACTCCACAGTTACGTCACAGGTACATGAGGAGGAGTTCCCTTGTCCCATCTTCTAGTACCTTGCCGACTTAGACTTCAGAGACACATGTGCCACTACTCATCACAAATCATCCATCTACTCTAGGTGACAATATTCCCTTTCCTGACCCTTCCTCTCACTCACCACAGTCGCAAAAGTGAACCACCCATATCAATGCGAGGGTTCCACCGGATCGGTATGGTATTCCTCATGATATTGCCGAGCATATTTCTTACTCTGACATATCACCTAGCCAGGGCATTTATTGCATCTTTGGACAATGTATTTGTGCCTAAGTGTTGACAGGCTGCAATGAAGGACCAAAGATGGAGAGATGCCATGATAGAAGAGTTGGAGGCTTTGCAAAGAATGGAACCTAGGTGCTTGTACCACTACCGCCTGAGAAGAAAACTGTAAGTTGCAAATATGTGCTCATGATGAAGCAAAATGCTGAAGAAAAGTTGGAGAGGTACAAGGCACGACTAGTGGACAAGGGGTACATTCAGACGTATGGCATTGATTATGATGAGACCTTTGCAATGGATGCCAAGATGAGTCAGGACCTTAGTCTACATAGCAGGAAACAAAGGGTGGAGCCCACGTCAGCTCGACATGAAGAATGCATTTCTTCATGGTGACTTACTTGAGGAGGTGTACATGGAGATTCCTCCGGGATTTGGCACTAATCAGACAGAGGGGAAAGTTTCCAGGCTTAAAAAGTCGTTATATGGCCTGAAACTATCCTCTAGAGCTTGGTTCGACAGATTCAAGAAGGCTATGGTAGGCAAGGGTTATCAACAGACCAATGCTGATCATATTGTCTTTCTGAGATATATGGGAGATCATATCACAATGTTGATTGTTTATGTAGATGATATAATCATTACAGGAGATGATGAGAGGGAGATAGCAGAGCTGAAGGTTAGAGTAGGCAAGGAATTCAAGGTAAAATATTTGGAAGAGATGAAATACTTCACTTGGGATTGAAGTAGCTCGGGGACCAGAGGGATAGTGCTATCCCAAAGAAAGTATGTCTTGTACCTACTCATGGAGACAGGCATGCTTGGTTGCAAGCCTGCTAAGTTACCTATCGAGCAGAAACTAAATCTCAGGGTTGATGCTGGTGCGCCTGTGGATAGAGAGAGGTACCAAAGATTGGTTGGATGACTGATATACCTGAGCCATACCAGACCTGATATCTCATTTGTTGTGAGTGTGGTAAACAGGTATATGCATGACCCAAGAAAGGGTCACATGGATGCGGTGTACCTGATTCTAAGATATTTGAAGAATGCATCGGGAAAAGGATTGATCTTTAGGAAAATGGGCATATGGCCATTGAGGGATATTGTGACTCAGATTGGGCTAGCTATGTTGATCATAAAAAATCCACATATGGATATTGCATGTTTGTAGGAGGCAATCTGGTCTCCTAGATGAGTACAAAATAGTCAGTCGTTGTCGTTCTACTGCTGAAACAGAGTACAAAGCCATAGCCCTGAGTGTTGCTGAGATGATGTGGTTGAGGTCCTTACTGGAGGAGTTGAAAATGGATGAAGGAGCATAGATGCAGTTGTGGTGCGATAACAAATCAACTATCAATATTGCAAATAACCTAGTCCAACATGACAGAACCAAGCACGTAGAGATTGACAGGTTCTTCATAAAAGAGAATCTTACCAGTGGATTTCTGGAGCTAGGACATGTGACTACTAAGAACCAGACTGCTGACTGTCTCACCAAGGGCCTTAGTACGCTATATATGGATAGGCTTTGTAACAAGAGTGGCTTGATCGATATATTTTGCTCATCTTGAGGGGGAGTGTTGAATAAACGTTGAATAAACGTGTAAGAGTTTGGTGAGTTTGGTCCTCACCTACAACAAAGTCGTGCGGCAAGCGTTAGGTAGTCTCCTATGTATATGTATCAATCTTAGTATGGGAAATGTATGATTTTGATACAATAAACAAGATTCAACTAATAGAGAAGGTAAGGTATATTCTATAAAAATGGCGTACATTGTATTGACATAGTTTATGGGTACTTTTTTGCAGAGTAACGCACCATTAGAAAACAACTGGGGAAAAGGCTCACCAAAATGAATGTGGGCTTTCATCTTGTGCATGATCCATGAAAGAATTGCTATTTTAGACAAGTTGTATGCTTGGAGCATACCTACAACAAAGCTACCGGCACCGAGATGTGCTTTTTGCAAAGAAAGACAAGATACACTCAACCATATATTCTTCGAATGTAGGCATATATACAAGACGTGGCCAGAGCTATACAAATGGCTAGGATATCACTACGTCGAGAGTAACCAACCCCTACAGCACTATATGCAAGTGTACAAAGTCGGACAAGTCATAAAGTGATAAAAATGAGTATCGAACCACGAGAATTGTAGATGATAAGCACCAAAGTTAGTAAACTTTAAGTAATTTGGACAAATGATCAATTTATGGGTTGCTAACTACTAATGTGACATAAATATAATTAAACATAACAAGGCAAAGAGGCTATTTTTGGTATTTTTAGTTAATCAACTGAAATGCAAATGAGAACTTCACTTGGATAAAGATCTTGGATGATTAACTTTACCACTTAGTGTTCTTGGAATGTTTCTTTCTCAATTCAACCTTTGAATCGTTTATCTAGTTTCCCATCGGACTTCCTCTTTTAGTTATTAATCTCTCTCAAGTAATAACGACCCTTTTCTCAACATATAAGCATTTATCTCTCGATCTCATACCTAGACAAACCGAGTGGCATTATTACACTTTCGAAAACCTCTCACGGTAGCACTAATCCCATAAATATTCTCATACTATGGCAATTAGAGTTGATTTTAATCTTTCTCTCGATCATCAACTAAACTTAATGAACTAGCAAATATTGGCAAAACAAATGCA
This sequence comes from Pinguicula moranensis, assembly GCA_028565015.1. Taxonomy (NCBI): domain Eukaryota; kingdom Viridiplantae; phylum Streptophyta; class Magnoliopsida; order Lamiales; family Lentibulariaceae; genus Pinguicula; species Pinguicula moranensis. Next base: position 17,941 of record JAOWBN010173964.1, read on the forward strand.
AGTTAACAAAACAACGCAATAAAACCAAACAGCATCAACAAATTCTCAAAAGGCTAAACATTCAAAACAAACTTTTAAGTCCACCAAGGGCTACATCATGCCCTAGAAAATGCTTTTATCCCATGCTCAAGGCACGGGCTTCACAAGAACAAGCTTAGTTTTTCATACTAGAATTCACAAGAAGATCGGGAAAAAAACCTTGGTGAAAAGTAACTCTCCGGATGAGATCCTCCTCCTCTCCAACTTCC
>JAOWBN010173974.1:0-18187 GCA_028565015.1 Pinguicula moranensis
AGAAGGTTGAAATGGAAGTTACCTCCAGGGTAACCAGACCCAAAATTTCTATGCAATTTTTCTGCAGTTTCATCTAGTGCCCAATCCCGCAAAGCTCTATCTCTTGTGACCTGAAAGCTGGAATTTTGAGTACATTTGACATGTACTTCACTTAAGGAGCAGTCAAGTAGAGACCAAGAAAGACAACAAACTATCCATAGTCGGTGTTGTTGGGGGCAGGGGGCGTACGGGATATCGCCCCCAGGTGGTTGGGGCGAGCGATATCCCGGGGGCGCGGCGGGGCGCGGCTGCGGGGCGTTGTTACGGGGCGTACGAGAGAGAAACAACCTTTTTTGTTGTTTTAGATAGCCATTTCAGCTCTTTTCCAGTCGGTTATACTAAAAGGTGCCGAAAGTGCTCTTTTTGAGGGGTTCGTATTGTCGTAAATGAGTTAGTGTGCCCCAATTCGTGGGGGCGCACGCCCCATCGTCTCGTCGCCCCGCGCCTCAGTTTTTTACCCGATCGCCTCGGTACGCCTTGCGCCCCTAACAACACTGTCCATAGTACATATATCTATTGCAAGGATAGGAAAGGAATAGTGCAAACAAAATTTATGCTTCTTTCTCTAGACAAACAGGTAGAGCGAGGGAGAAACGTTTTACCACAAAGACAGAAAAGACTGGATTACCTTTGCCACTATGCTTGCACCACTTACAACAGGATATAGACTGTCGGCTTTCTTGGAAACTACAAATTTAATACCACGAAATATTTCAGAAAGCTTTGCTCTATACTTTTCTGCATCCCCGACAGTATCCAGATAAACCTCTGTCAGAAGGACACGGCTGTTCAAGATCTTCTTTATGAGGCCTATGGCAGAATCATGTGATATTTCGTTAAGGTTTATCTTATTCTTCTTTAGCATTTTGGCTGACAGCTCTCGAGGATCTATGACATCAACAGCCCATCCTATTGATTCATCAGCTCTCAAACTCTCAAACAACTCTTCCCTCTTCTGCTCTGTTAACGTTTTTGAGTCTGCAAAGTTCAACGTCGAGAGTTTGCTCTGGTAGGAGCGTGCACAGTACAGGCATCCATAGACCATTGGTCCTAAAACCGGGCCGCGGCCAGCCTCATCAATGCCCATTATGCAAGGGGTTGGCGCCCATTTCGGCGGCGAAGACGACGGCGCCTCCGTCGACATTCAATATAGTTATCTATACGGTTCAATAGGTTATTTACAAGGGATAATATTGATATCAGATGGATTATAAATTACGGCACCATATTTTAATGTTGTTAAAATATGGTACAATGCAATCCAAAATATCTTTGGCCACAGTTTGTTATATGTTACCACATATGATATCAATAAGACTGTAATATAATGGTCAAATCTATTATAGGTTTTAAGGGAGGGTCCCCTAGATTCTTGAACCAACTATTATTGCGTAGTTCATTAATGTTAAAACTAAATTAACATGGATGTCAACTTTTATAGTAATTTGTGTGGACCCATTCGGACATTGTACAATAGTTAAGGTGTTGTTAATATCCCTAATCACCATATTACTTCAATATGTGTAATTTATGGGTTTTGTAATATTAAGGGTTATAACCCTAGGGTAATCACAATATCTCAATGCTTTGTAAGCGCATCTTAAGTATATTGACAACACAACAGCCACTGTTTTGCTGTTACATTAAAAGCTAATACAACTTTTATTTTGTTAGAAGTTATTGTAGGGTTATTGAAACCTGATATCATAATAAGTTAAATATTAAGCACTATTTATACTACATTTAAATATTAAGGGTCTAGACACTAGCTATATACAAACGAAGATTTGTTTTAATAAATGATAGAATGCCAAGGTTATTGATAATCTTCATGAATATAAGGTCTAACAGGATATGATCACTAAATATCCTGTGTTCATTTGGGCTCATTTTGAAAACACTTTCGAAAGGAATTCGCAGTAACTACTAATTTTTTCAAATAATATCCTCTACACCTTATTATATACTCGTATATAAATGATTATACGTATCCAAATCCAGTTTAGCTCAAATGTTTTATTGACATTCCCCTTAGTGCACATCAAATATAGTTTATTGCTACATATAAAGGTTGATTTCGACATGATACCAAATATCGGCTATAACATATTCTGATAACTTACTAGACAATTTCCTAATAACATTTAGTCTGAAAATTTAGGTATAAGCAAAGTTAATCAGTAAACATGCTTTCTTATGGGACTTCTCATAATATGGAACAATTAAAATAAGTTATAGAATACAAGGGACAACACTAGTCCCATAAGAAAAATTTATTAGACCAATAGGACTATGATGTAAAATTATAATAAGTGATTTCCCATCATAGTCCCCCTTATGACCATATTCACAGCTACTGAAGGAGACCTATGCTCAAACCATATTATAAATAACCTACCAGGTGCAAACCATATACATTAACATTGTATGACTGGGATAATCCAAAATTACTTCACTATATTACACATGGCCATAATTTGTAGTAATATTATTCGTTTATGTTGAATTCATACCCAATAAGTCTTTCATAACCTATATGCCACGAAATAAACTTTAAATGTTGCCTATATGTTCAACTTATTTATGCATATCGCGTTTATATAGTTTAATATGAATAATTTATATATCCTATTATTTCGTGAATTTGAGTATAGTTAAATTATTGCTAATTATATTTCACTAAGTAGAATTCTTACTAATTAGTATTTATCACGAATATAATAACAGATTGCTTAGGAAATTTATGAGCGGTTTAATTAATGTCATTCATGTTCAATAATGACATCCTGGGATTATTCGGATGATCATTTGAGTCCGAATACTTTTGCAATCAAAAAAATTAGTTATTGTGTATCCAGAGAATTACTCGGATGGTCTGTGCGGGCACTTCGTATATCTAGGGATTACTCGATATACAAGTATAATACAGTTTTAAGATGAAATCATTGTGCAACTATATGTGGTTAGTACCTCGAAGTGCGGTATAATTATTGAGGATATCCTATTTAGTTATTCCATCGAGTAAATTTAGCGTTAATCCCAAGGGTATTAACAATATGCTTAGATCAATAATATATTACCTAGTACATATTCTATAAACACAGCTGCTGTTATTTGGTAATCCATTCATGTGAAGGGGATTAGGCTAAACCTGGATTTGTACTGGTAATAACATACATGTGAATAACATATTGATATTATTATATGAAGGCTCATCCAAATAGTTAGATATAATCCTGATATTTCCAAATTTAAATACTGTTGATACAATATGCCAATACGGTTTTATGAACGAATTTAGGATTAGTTCTAAGCGTCCAAAGCAGGATATTTGGGATGAATCCTCAAAGCATACAATACTTTGACTAATCAAAGTTCTTGTCCTCGTGCCCTTATTTTGGTGGTTTCGAAAAATTCCATGTAAGATTGTAATTATATGCTACCAGCTATCCTTTCAAGTTTAGATCCTTAATAATTCTGATTTACTCGTTTAATACAATAGTCATATATGAATCAGATCCTGTTTATTTATAATGTATTTGTCACATAATCTGAGTTTTTTGGTTTTAATTTATCACAAATCATTATTTACTCGATGGAATAAACAATGGCTTGCATATTATATGGATCAGTGCCAGAATATACCCCCTTTTGAGTTTATTAAACAATAATTTATTTTGAACTATTTATTCTATCACAAGTGCCACCATATAGAATAATGATTGTTTGGATAGTGAAAAAACTATAAATTTTAAACAGTAAACATGCAATATGACGACATAGAGTAAAATACTTAATAACATTATTCACCAAGTGTTGTCTATTATGGAATTTAGTCTTATAAAGCCTTTTGCTATTTAGGTATAGTATTCACAGCTTAATGTTTACATAATTTTAAGATCACAACCACGTATTATAACACTTTAATTATCTTATGTATGGGATACGTAGTAGTTTATAAATACTACTTAAATTTAAGCACTATGATTGATTATACTACATTTAACGTAGAGCCCTATATCCATCGAGCAGCCACAAAAAGTAATGGGGTTTAAATTTGCATTTTTAAACCCCATTACATAAGATAATGGGGTTATTTTATCAAAGATATTGCTAAAATATATTATGCAAATTAGACTCAGTGACTTCAATATATTATGTCGTTTGCCTCTTAGTATTTTATGTTAGGCTTAGGAACTGCATAATATTATGTACTCAGCTGTATATAAGTATTTGATCCTGGTTTTTTCACAGTGGTATAAGTGAAAAAACCAGTTGGATGTTAAAAGTGCCTTTCATTATAGGATGTGTACCCTTACTAGATAGATCCTATCCATGTGCACGGCCGTTCCTTTCTATGCAAAGAACCATTAGTCGGCGTGAGCATAATATTTGGTCCATTGCTATCATAAATGATGATAGGGTTATAGCAATGGACCAAATATTAGGCCCTTACTTCAAAGCAGCAACATATGGGTCACCCTTAGTCTAAGCATAGACCATTTTCAAAATAGTTTGGGAGTTCCTAATCAATGTACTTCGACAAGGGTGACCATCATACCTTATATGTTTATAATAGCATTTTCAAAATCAGCAATGTGCCATGATATTTCATCTAAGTTTGCCATTAAATTATCCACATTGATTGGGAGTTCCTAATCAATGTACTTCATCTGTTATTTTAAGTGCCTTGATCAAAGGGCATTAATATGGGATTTAATCTGATATGGTTCAAACAAATCATTTTGATTAGGAAAGTAGCTTTCAGTCATAACATATTTATAGCAATGGACCAAATATTAGGCCCTTACTCATCACATGAGTCTATGCTTAGACTACATGGATGCACATGAACTTCGTCTATGCTTAGACTAACATTAAAAAAAGTGATTTCCTAAAAAATATGCCAAGGTCACATTTGTTGCAGGTGCATAATATTGGAATTTGAACACCAATATTATGCAAATTCTATTATATGGCGTTCCAATAGACATTGTCGGGATGTTTGAAATAGACATTAATGCATTATGACAAGTATATTTGGATCAGATGACATCAGTATACCTTAAAGATTATACTAGTCTTTGATAACAGAAATCCTCAATACATTCTATATATTGGGTACCCTATATATAGACAAATTAACATTGAAATCAGACAGGGAAGTATATAAATATGCCAAGGTAATTAACCAAACAATTTGTCTAATTTTACAACATCTAATATTAATGTTGTAAAATTATAAAATATTATAACGCATAACTTGTATCCACTATAATCTGAATGGAGTGCTTATTTATGATTATATTAATTTATGTAAATTACCTAAAATACGTTTATTTCCCATAGTTGGACCGGTTTAGTAAAATCCTCAGAGTTGACAATTGCTCACAAACTTTATACAAAATAGACAGGAGATACTATCCTGTGGTTTATTTAACTGTTAATGGTCATCTCTATTAAGTGCCCAAAAATACTCAGTTAGTAACGCTAATGGTCATAATTAGGTTATTTAAAATATAGAGTTATATATCATAGCAAAGGATAATTATATCCATTTTTGTGTTCATAGCAAAAATATTAATTTGCTGTATATTAGGTGTTTAAACACTGAATAACTATGGTTATCCTAAAGATTAATATCAAAGGGCACACCATATGATCATGGTTTATTCAGTCCAATGAAGACCTTTCCTGTATAAACCTAATTATTAGGGTAAACATCCTTTTAAATCATTAGCATGTTGATAGGGGGAGTGTTAGATATATAGTAATATCCTAAATTAGGTAATAACCATCCTTTTAAATAGGTTTATTCTTAGGGGGAGTGTTAGATTAAAGAATATATCACCAATATAACTATTAAAATGGTAAATTTATGACTTCATAGGATTTAATTTGTTGGATATTACCATTTAAATATTAGATATACAATGAGGAGATATACGCCCAATATCCAATATTAATCATATAGAGTAATGATTTCATATTCTATAAATTTTATTAGATATTTTATCCACCTAGATATTTATATATAAAAGCGTTATGTATACCACAGATTAAGGTTACCTAATATTGTGGTACACCAATCATTGTTATACATGTATACAGAGTATGATAATGAGGAGATATACATATATCTATATTTATTTGTATTACCAAATAAATAACCTCGTTGTCACCGAATTAAGTATATCAGTTAATTCTGATTACCTAGTTAGATACCAAAGGATATTTTAGCAATTGGCAATATTAGAGTCATTTATATACCAAAATGACTCTAATATTTAAATACAAGTAATGGTACTTATATTTAATATCAGATTTGGTATACATTTACAATATTATACAAATAATTAAAAATTGCTCATAGGTGGTATAATTTGTAGGTCAATTTATGTTGTGGATAAATAAAGTGATATTTATGATTTTGGTAATATTGAAGCTATTGCACTTGTATTGTGTCTAAACGGCCATATATTTAACCACTTATAATATACCATGGTATAAACCTTTGGTATTTATGGACATTATACGTTGGTATAATATATGTGTTGGACACACATATTATAGGTTTAAAAGTGTATTTGTTGTTTAAAAGAACTTTTATTATAAGTACAAAACCCATCAAAATAGTGAAGTATCCCTAGATATACAAGTGTCCTATCATCCAAAATTTGGCAGATGTTTCTCCCTTATAATAAAAATAATTATAAGGGGTTACCCTGTGGGATATTTTGGTAATCAACCTATATCCACCATACATTCGGCGGTCAATTTCAAGATATATTATAACCTTATATAGTTCATTAATGCTTATTCCAAGTTTATTTCTTCTTTGATCAGAGGCACCTCTATCAGAAACATATGTTTTAGGTATGAGACATATGTTTCTGATAGAGGTGCCTAACTACATTTGTATCTCGACTATGAGTAACTATGCATAGATTGTTATCGAAACGTGATCCGTGTTAAATGGTCTGAACTCTGCACTCCAATTAGTTTTGAAGGCACCTCCTTATGTTGGCATACTTAGCTTATAATATCAGGTAGCTATATGTGCAGCATACCTGAACAATCTGAGGATGTTTATGATCACAACATGGCAAACAGTATATTAGGCAGAAATTATGGGATGTTATCAATGTTTATCTGCCATAATATATTATGGCAGATAACTATTTTGTGACAATTAAAGGAACTTATATGGTAAATAAGTTCCTTTAGGCACTGCTTGATACTAGCAGTGCCTCAAGCAGTGCCTCAACCTGACCTCATGGTGCAATTTGACATGACACTTTTGATACTTGTTCGGGGATTAGAATTATAACAAATCCCCGAACAAGTATCATAAATGATTAAACATATTGCCACGCTAAATTCACATGAGAAACCTTTCTATGGATATCAATTATAGCATTAATTAGATACAGATTGTCCTTTTGACCGTCTTGAAATTAGGATAGTGTTTATAGAGTTCTGGTATTCCTCAATCTATTCACTACCTAGGCAAACCTTTAGTTTTCCATGGGGCCTTGATCACTACAATTATATATTTAAAATCAAGAAATTGTCTATTTTACTAGTGATTATGTATCATAAATGTATAGGTCATGTTACCCAATCCATAATTCCTACATGTCACCATATATACCCAACTTTTTACCATTTGGTATTATACCTAATCAGTACCGTATTAGCTCCATGCAGGGCTAATATAGACTCTATATATTAGGTCGTAGCCACAATAAGCATATTAGTGATATACCCTAATTCTGGACTATCCTAAGGTGATTCTCATTAATGGCACTATTTATGATAACTAATTATCATATGAGTATTAGTTGATGGGAATATGGTCTATAATAAGTTTAGAGTCACGGATTTGACCACTACAAAGAGCTTTGAAGTGGTATACATATGTTTGTACTTATAAAATGACCAGAAGAGTGTCATACCAATCACAAGTTTGAGCTTATAATATGGGTAATCAATTTTATTTCAAATTATTTCAATACTCCTGTAAAGAGTTTTTAATGTTAATTCACTTTATAGGCCATTTTAATATGGCCTATAAACTGTTATATACGTTTACAAATCCCATTTATCCTTAATAATGTGGGATTTTAAGCAATACATTCTTTGGGATAGTGTGATAAGATCAAATTAGCTATAAAGATGTATGATAGCAATAATACATGTATTGTATGGCACATGTCAAATATTATCCAAATTTTGGAACATATACACAATCAAGTTGACTAGTGCTCGTATATAAACTGTCAATCAAAAGAATGTCTATACCTAAATACATGTCAAACCATGATTGTTATATCTATTAGGAAATCTGTGTATAATAGACCATCTTCAATAATGGTACATTAATATAACTCCATATTTTTAGATTATCACGGTGACTAATCCACCCCACGTATTTTCATATGCTCGTATACACTGTGTTACAAATTTCCTCCACACTATATCAAACCACTATACTCTTGGTGTAACCCCAAGAGTATCTAATGAACATAGCATATGATCATACCAAAGCAACATCTCATATTTGTATTGGACATGTGGATTAGTCATATTAATGTACCATTATTGAAGATGGTCTATTATCAAATCAACATGACAACCAGGTGATACTCGGTGTTTATATGATACTATGGTTTAACCCATTCAGTATCCTTCATAGCTACTAATCCAATACGTGCAGTGTTGCCATAAATGATTTATTAATTAATATTCCTAACAATGATTTATGGGATGTTATCAATGTTTATAAACACCGAGTTATGGGGCCATTGTTATCGTGTTCCTATAGGAACAATATTAGGCCATTGACTGTGATAAAGGGTCCGATTGTATATCTATTACTGTTAATTCATGATAGAACATCAAAATGTGACTTTAGAGTTAACGTATCTCAGGGTTGATAAAGCATGCCTTAACTGATATATATTATTACCATATTGGTTTACGTAACAATATTTTATAATATGTACAAATACCTTTTTATAACCCCAAATAGTAATGTCTCACAGGTGCAATTACCATACACATTTATCTAAGAATTCTTGCTGACTTGCCACCAGTTGTGCAGCCAAGTCAGCAAGGATAGAATCCAAAATTATGGGAAAATATCATCGAAGACTAAAGAAATAGAGTGTAATATACCATTCTCAGTATCGGTTCTCGATATTCACTAACTGGAATAACTTTTATCTAAGGCTAGCTATGGAAATTGCTCGAAAATGCGAATTGAAGGTGGTCAGGTATTGATTAAGATGACATCACCTGAGGAAACCTCTCGCCTGTTAGCAGATCATTTGGTGGTCAATAAACTTAGTCTCCACTCATTACGGCCCTGGAAGCTATTGAATGGTAAGTTGGCACGATTAGTTTGGATACAGGTGCGAGGTAAATCTCTCCATTGTCGGGATGAAAAATTATTTGCGAAAATTGTGGTGCATGTTGGATCATTAATGGATATTGATGATAAAACTCTTAATCAAACAGAGATGTTATTTGGGCGCATTTAGGTATTAACAAGTTCGAGCACTAGTATATCCCATACGATCAAAATCGATGTGGATAATGTGAAATTTAACATCCAGTCAACCGAAGAACAAAGTCCAAATGATACAGCTTACGGTTGGGGCGGAAATGCCTAGCACAAATCTTAGGCAAAATATGGCCTGCTTCAATTAATATCCATAATAGATATACAATGTCAGTTTCAATACTGTATAAGGGGTAACACCGTGAAAGTGCATGCGATATAACATTATAGCCACGCTTTCAGGGAATAGGTTGACAGTTAAACAGTATTGTATGCCTAATGCACTATACCTCATTGTATTTGACATGAGTGATATCAAATAAGGTTTTTTATCATCTAATATTATTTAACATATTACCTACAATTAGGATAGTGTTTATTCACCTGAGGGTATTTAGTATTGATTACATTCTAATCAATACTAAATACCCAAAATTTTAAAGCAGTTCAAAGGGTATGATTGAAGCAAGACCGTGCCTGTCCTCAGAGTCATTATTACGCTGTGGATAATACATGATTATTATTAGCTATTAAAGGCAACAAGCATACTTTATATATGGAGGCTTTGAAAGCAGGAGTTGGTGAGGAGGCTTTGAAAGCTTTGAATATATGGAGGGGTTAAATCTGGGCAACTCGTCTAACATTAATAGAAAATTCTTGATCGTAGCTTCTCATATTGCTTATACCTGCAAATTTTGTAACTGAATCTTTCTTTTTCGTTCTACTCACTCTGAGAACTATAAATCTTTAAATTTTATGATAGGTTCTCATTAGGTTTGACTATTATAAAATTTTCTATAATAAACAATAGTAACAGTTAATTCACAACATAGGTAATATTAGATGATCTTATTAGAATATACCATACATTGAAGAGCACAATGGTATTTAAGGATGAATCACAAGATCATTGAAATCCTTATGGCTAAATAATGCCAATCATGTTATCCAATTTGTGGTTAGTATATAACGTAGATATTGATCTAAGCATATTGTTAATACAATCAGAATACTTTGATCGTAGTGATGATATAATTATCAAATATATCATCAGCAGTAAAATATCTTACTGCTGATGAAAATCGGAATAAGCACTCAAACAGGGGAGTGTAATTGGAGGAAATAAGCTAGTATCACATAATTACTCGTATCGTGTTTATTAAAACACAATACGATATCTTTAAGGAAGAGTTTTTAGGTATAACAGTATAAATTATACGTATTGAGTAACTTTGGTCGTAAGAATTCGTTAGTAACCTATTTTGTAGTGTATTTTATAGTGAACCTATGCTATACTGTATAATAACAGTTAGTAATCTCATCTGCCTCTGGTTTAAGAAAGCAACATAAATTACATATCAATGGTGCCATTCTTAGCAAATATAATTATACCAGGTGAATTTAAACATAATTAAGCATATAGTGAACTGATGTAGTAAATTTTGATAATAGCCTAATGGATAAGCTATTAGTAATCAGTATATTGTTGCCATAATATATACCTTCATGTGTCCATAATCCTCAATAGAGTGTAATGTATTGATACCATATTTTTAAACATATGGTATACTAATAACTATGTCATTAGTATACATTAGGATAATCAGAGTATTTAAACATATTTACCAACTAATGGTTTGTACTTATTTGTATACATGCATTAGGATAATCTTGTCCAATAACCATTAGGATATTATAGGTACAAACCATTAGTTGTCATTACTATTTGACAGCGAAGTACTCTGATTATACCTAGGTTATAATTGAGACTATAGTCACATATTTGGGAATGCGCCAACTCGTATTACTAATAGCATGTTGGACATGCTATTAGTATAATCAGAGGATAATCTTGATGTTGATTAACTTGATGGGATATGCGTATATAGGTTATAATTGAGACTATAGTTACAACTATAGTCACATATCAGACATTACAACTATGGTTTAAAACACAGTTCCGCTAGGACAAACAACCGTAATTTACATATTTTATGGATTACCCTCATAAACAAGCAATGCTTTCTGTACCTAATAATGTCATTAGTATACATTATGTTGTGTACTTATTTGATCAATAAATAAAGTGATTATACCAGATTTTGGTATAATTTACAAGTGCAATAGCTTCAATACACATTTAGTAAAATGAGAGATCATATGCTTGAAGGTATAACTATTTAAGCGATGTAGTCTTTGCCTAGATTATCATTCTCATATATACACAGTGAACAAATAATGCAATTACCACAAAACCATGTGGAATTTTAATAAACCTATGTATACGTGCCCAAATACTATGTATTTTAATATCACTTGTGTTACCCTACAAGCTATGGTTATAACGATATCTAGTTGAAAGCATGTCATGTGGCTCAGGGCGTTATGTTATCGGTCAAATAGGCCAATTTGGTCTAATATTACTATATTAGACCATTACTAATCAAATTTTTACACAAAAGCATGCCTGGAACAAGTGATCAGTGGTCAACTACCCTACATCTCAGTCTTAGGCATATTTGACTGAGACTTTGTTAAAAGCACAGGGGAAACCGTTGCTTTTAAACTTATATCTGCGTTGGAATGTCAATTCACAAACTGCATATACGTAACATGAAGTCTATTCTAGTGCTTACAACTTCCCCAATCTGGCATGGGTTTAAGTTTAAGTAACTTAAATCAATTATTTAAATGTCAATTTGTCTATACCTAAATATTGGTGAGTAAAAAACATGACAAAATAATGTTCCTAATCACAGCTTTCAATATGCTGTGATTTCTTTATGTTGGAGAGTTCTAAACTTAATATGAATGTATCCTAACAGCTAATATTTATACCCATTATCCCTATAGGTTAATAAGTATTAGGTCACTCATTTTTTATTTTTTTTTAAGCAAAAATTATGTATGTATTATAGAGGGAGTCCTGTTATTTACAAAATGTCAGTGGCCTTATAACATGACCATCTACATATCACAGCAGATTTACGCCAATATTCAGCAAAACATGCATCCCCCTGTCCTTTTCTGTTTGAGGTTTATCAAACATCCACAACTCTCCACTGCACTGCAGCTTCTCTCTGGCTCTGTATGTCCATCAGAAAGATAAACATCTGCACGGATTTATGCACCAATCATTCAAAGAGTAATGAAATCCTTTGTTGTTTTTGTATTAGGTCACTCATTATAACAACAAATCCCTCTATTAACATATGAAGTAGCCCAAGAATTTTGTTTGGGTGATTTAGTTAGTAATACCGATGAACGGACAAATCATGGTTAACTTTTTGTCTAATACCATCCTTGTTAACCCTTAGTTAATAACAGTTGGATCCATACAATAAACAATTTATATGCCATTAATCAAATTTAGAGTGATTAACATTAGTCCTATCACTCAATATAATTTAATGTCGGCAATTATAGAGCAGTATATATTAGGCACCAAGATATTTAAAATTAGACAATTTTGCCAAGATGATAGGTTTATTATCATTCATGTTAAGCGTATACTATAAAGCGTGAACATTTCCATATCTCATTAAATATGGATTCAAAAATGACCTCTAAATAGCACCTGTAGAGCACATTGGGTTTCCATTAACCGTATAAATCTAAATACGTATAATTAATTGTATGTGTTTATTACAACTCAGCTGATGCCAATACTCATATAATTTATGTTTGTAACATGGTTTGGCAATTATTTAGTTTGCTTATCATTAATTGCCCAAGAGTATGTTAAAATAATGACTTAACAAGTACCACATGGTATACTATAACATTATTTTAATTGTTCCACATAATCTGATACTCATCTGATATATGTTATCAGCTAAACAAGTTATATCACTTTTGGATTTGCTACTATTAATGTACCTCGATGTTCACTATTTTGAGATATGTGAACATCCTATCTCACAAAAGGCCAAGTAAGTTATCTACAAAGTACTTGGCCTTTTTCGGCTGAAGTACCCAATATTTGAAGTAAAGTATGTGCTCAGGGGATGAGCTTTTGGGATTGTACGATAAACAATCCCAATATCTCTGAATATATTATGTACCTCTATCGTTAAATGGTTGACCCAAAGTATCTATATAGTATATTATATATACTATTATTAATTAATTTAGACTTCTTAAATCGGACCAAGTATTAAATACTGAATGGGTTAAACCATATATAGCATGCGCCAAATATAATAATTGAAGATTGGCATTATGCTCATAATTATACCTAATGATTGTTAGTGATATAATTAAGGAAGTAAATCCACCGACCCCACATAATTAGCAAGTCAAAGATATGTTAGTTAGAGAAAGATTTAGTTTGTTCATATTTTGTAACAGAAGACTTATATATACATGTATATCATATACAAGACGGATCATTGAAGATCCCTGCAATTCTTCTCTCAAAATTGTGTTCTTTGTTAATTATCCTACAAGTTCTTTCAATGATGAGATATACTTCATTTGTTTATCAATTTATGTATCATACGCTGGATTAGCCTCTATTTTGATTAAAACGTTAATCATATTTGATCGAAAACTAATTTTCGATCAAATATTAGCAGGAATACCAGAACTAAAATATGGGATTAGAATTATACTTAATGAGGTATAATTCTATGGTGGTTCCCATATATAGGTCAAGGATATAAATTTTATGATAACATAATTGTGAATCTCGCTTTGGTGGGCCAAATATGTAAAGATTAGTTCAACAGATTATGCAATCTTATAATATTGGATTTGACTAGGTATGTAACAATTTATGCTTGGATGAATATTTGTACCTGCGTTCTGTACTCAAATTGTAACATTACGATGATGAATCTTTACTTCTTATGCAACATAGAGTTTAAATTTATGTGAGACCCCATTATAAAAAAGCATAGATAAGCATGTTAGCAAGAATTAGGTATAAATATCCATCTCAAAAGTTGGATATTCGCACATCCTCAAAGCCAATCCAGCTCATACAGTAATAAAACTTAAGGTTTAATTAACAATTGTTTAGGGAATGAACAAAAACAAGGTACAACAGTGTAAATCTCACCAACACAGGTAATATTGGTTAACTCTTTATTTTGACATATGTGGTTGTAAAGACCCCCGGATAATGCTTAGTGGTTCAAATGGTCAAATTTTTGATATGATTTCTATATCTCATATCAAATATTTCTGTTTAAACGCATATCTTTTATATATATTTACCCTGATTCACCAAATGGGCTTATAAGCAAATAAATTCATGCTTAGTTGTTGTGCAACATTTGGGACACACCGTATTATACTGTGTAGTGAAAAACAGTTTAATGATGCCTTGTCAAATACCCTTAAGTTTTATAAACTTATAATTTACCTGTGAACAGTAATTGCGACAAGTAATTACGTGCATACCAATATGTGTAGGCTAACATTTCATAACAGTCTCTTAAACCCTACATGTCACCATATATACCCAACTTTTTGGTATGCACTTTTTGGTATGCACGTAAATCTACTTAGATATTAATGACACATCTGATTTAGCTACATGTTTGTATAAAGGGTTGTTTACGAGCAACATTATCTTTATTAGACGTAACCATTGTATTTTTTCGGCAGTTGATAAATTTGACCTAAGTAGGATTAGGTGGTGTTCCTGTGTGTATATACCAAGTAATATGAAACCACTTTTAGGATCAAAATGCCAATACAATTGTGAAGTGAATCGCAAATCAGTTTCCGTTATATATAATGTGGTAATATGCCCAGTTGTGTTACAAGGCATAAAAATATAAGTTATATAACCAACTACGCTTGTATACATGTTTCACACCATAATTAGATACCCCAAGTATTGCCATAACATATTTGGATGATTTATCACGTTAAGTGAAATCAATAACGTAATCATACTCCGTTATCGCATGCACTTTCAAATATATACAGTATGGATTACATTGGAGATATTCACAAACACAAATGTAATCCAATACGTGCAGTGTTGCCATAAATGATTTATTAATACATTCAGTATGCTTAGAATAGAGGTATTAAAATTAACCCTATTTAATTTGTGATACATACTTCATGTTTTATTGCTTCAATTTAACGGAGTTTGAAAGTTATGATTACTACCCATTATAATTTATTCTATCTGTTATCATATCTTGTATTCAATAAGATATTCCATTACGGAATATCAGAGTGGATGTTAGATCCGCAGGCTTGCATCAGAAGTTGTTAATAATTTTGTCTGATGTAGGCGGTGACTATGATGTAATTTTGTTGTCGAGGAAATAAATTTTGCTTAACCAAAAAAAAATAAGATACCTAAAGTACTCCAATATTGCTATCAGATTCCCAAGCAAATATTGTTGGTATTCATTCTCAATTATTTGAATACGGCATTTATTTGATCATCTATATTTAAACCTTATTTTTCAAAACTAAAGGTTTGCCTAGGTAACTACTATCCTCTAAAAGAACAACGTATTTGCTTCAGTTTTTATTCAACCCATTCATAATATCACTTTATGTTTTACAACATAACTAAACCTTTTAAGTTTAATATTCTATCTTGATTTCATTGAAATAATGTTGATTGTTTACGTATCATTCAAATGAATTATGTTTCAGCAGTATTCCACGTTTAAAAGTGATTATTTCATCTATTTAAAAAATCGAGGGTTTTAAATTTTATCTGTTCTCCTCTTGCCTTTTCATCTTGCCTTAAATAAAAGGTGCATGATTTCATCCATGCATCAATGTACTTTGGGTTAAATACGAAGCATGGAAACCAAGCACACGTGTAATTTCTAGTCCAGAATCGGTTTGCTTTATTATTCTTCAACTCTTCCACAAATAGTTGGTATTTATTCTCAATTATTAAGGATGTTGCTTTTATTTAAAGATATATAATTATACCTTTTTTTTTATAACTAATTGTTTGTGTTGTTAACTCTCATCTAAAATAACAACTATTTATTTAAATTTTAATTATCGCATTACTTGTTAATACTTTGACTGATGTATTAAATTATTTTATAGGACACGACATTGAATACTTTGAACAGTGTTTTTGTCTCAACTATATACTTAAAAATGGGTCTGGGTGACACCCAGCTTCGTTAAATAAGTGAACAAAAACACTACACATCTTAAAAAGGTTTGATCATGCCCCCAGTTTACGTGTCTAGATTTTGAAGTCAATTTTGTTTATACAGAGGCGATAAACAATCAACGTAAATATTATTAGGGATGAGAAAATTCTGATTGTAAATTCATACACGCTTAGAACCATATGAAATGTGCTCAAAAACATAATTATAACAATTCCAGTGTATCGAAAATCCTGTTTTCAATCGTGATTATGCTACAGTTGAAAGATGATATTCTTTCATGAAAAAATTTGATATGGGCATTTTGTATAAAAACAAATCACTTGGTGGGAATTTATTGTTATGTGAACATGTCACATATTCTATATAATTGAAGTTTTTGTAAAGTTGATTTACAAAAACTTCAGAGATCTGTTACCATTCAGAAGAGCCCTATGCCCAAAATTAGCTTTCGATCCATTAGCTTTATTGTACTACATAACGCTTTTATATACTCAAACAGATCTCTAAAATCAGGGATTTGTTTTTCAACTCTAATTCCCTTGTTTAATGAATTGATTTACCCATATGTATGTTATACATATGGGTTTATTACTGTATTTAATCCATATTGTATGCAGTACAATAAAGCTAATAGATAAATCCATATGTACGTGCATCAGATGTTATAACCATAACTCTGTATGCAGTACAATAAAGCTAATTGATCAAATTTAGACTTAAGCTAATAGTTCATACCTTCTTTTTTCTTTTAGGATAAATCCAGAGGCAAATAGAAATTATGCTCGGTAGTGATTTATTAAAAATATAGTTATATTTTTGCGATATAAGAAAGACCCCTCCGTACTATGTATTTACTGATGGGTTCCTATGCTGTTATGGTTCATTAAAACCAGATAAATTTCAGTTTTCACATGAGCTTTAGGCCTAATCACATGATAAATTAAAATAAAGTCAGATTGTTTAAATGACCCAATGAGTCAATTATATCAATTTAATTGACTTTAAACAATTCAAATTCGGGGCAACAGTTTGAAATTAGGATTCTTGAAACTACCCATTTCGTCGGACCCTTTTTAGGATAATTTGTCATATCTGGTCATGGGGGTTAGCCAATTTTATTTTATGTATAAAATTGTCTACCAAATCAAAATGAAGTTTGATACAAATCCTGTCTTTCAGCTCTAGGAGTCCACTATGCCATAGGTTTAGTGCTAAATTATCATTAACAAACTTCAATACATTCAAACCGTAAAATTTATGGAAACTCTGTTGCTGTTTCATAGCCACATCTTTTTGTAAAGACAATTCTGACCGTGGTAATACTAATAATAATTTTTGTAGCCATTGGCAGTGGATTCTTCAGGAGCAATTAATCTAAGCTTGCTCATATGGAAATACAAGGGAAACTCTGTTGCTATTAAAAATTTATTAACATAATCCTTACATGAAATTTGTCTTCTCCTTGCCA
>JAOWBN010173985.1:0-18185 GCA_028565015.1 Pinguicula moranensis
CCCTCACGTGTATACACTCAAAGATGATCACTCAAGCACTCGTGTATCACTCAAATTGGCTTTTACCCTCTCTTGAACCTCACCACGCTTCCTTTACCTCTAAAGTACTCTCAGTATGGTTTTTGCCAACTTCAACTCAAACTTTTTCCTCAAGCCAAACCACAATCCAGAATGGACTGGAACTTGATTCAAGATTGAGAATTAAAGAAGAAGCTATCCTTTAAGGGACTGAAAAAGGGCGGCAACCTCGGGTTTGAGTATGACAAACTCTAACTCATGACAAACTCTTGAAGACTCCAAAAGAATCAAAACAACTTAACTTGAATAGATCTCTTGCTGGTTGTACCAATTTTGATGAAAAGCTATTTTGAGGATCTCAATTTTTTTTTTAATCAGATCCCCTTGCTCCTGCTTTTAATCGATTTTATTTTATTTTTTCCGAATAATTTTTTTCCACGATTTTTTTTTGAACCAGCAAGGTCACAACTCAAAATTTAAGAAAATATCAAAAATTAAGTATAGACTATAAAAACAAATTTTGGCCTCGAAGCTACAATGAGCTAAGCCACCTGAACGTTGATTGATAGGGAAAAATGTCCTAAACCTCGCTCTGATACCAAATGATATGAATCCTTGCCAAACTTGTGGCAAAAACCTACACAAATTAAAGATTCAAAAACAAGATCTAAAAAAAAGGACAAATTTGTTGTGCTTTCGCCTGAAAACAACTTGTGTCAACCAATGAGAAGTCACAAAAATTGTAATTGAGAACGCCACCAAATAACTCCCTGAAGATAACCAATGTATCAACCAAGAATTAGGGATAAGTTATTTGAAAACGACACCACGTGACTCGAAGATAAAAGATAAGTCGAAGATGGTTTAAAACCAAAAGAGAATACAATCTCACGATACGTAAAAATGTAAAATTTCATAAAACTTGTTGATTGTATTACATGGGGCGTTCATCCACTTTATGTAGGAGTAGATGATGAATTCTAAGTGTCCTAATAACCTCAAAAACGTTTCCTACTTGATAGAAACAAACCTAATTTAGATAAGAACAATCCTAGTTTAGATAAGAACAAACCTAGTTTAAATAAGAACAAATAAAACAATAACCTTATCTAATTATTTGGATAAGAAAATAGTGTCTTTGGATAAAGAATGAATCCTGTTGGATAAGTTTTTGGCAGATACTTCCTTATCCATTAAATCATTGGACTTGGTCTTGTTTCCACTTGTCCTTGGACTCCACAAGCCACCAGAAAAGGTGCACTATTCATTTGGGCTTGCTTCTTGGGCCATGAGTTGGATCATTGTAAGTGGCCCGACCATTTTAGGTGGGCCATGGGGTCCACTAAGCATAAATGGGTCGTGGTCTCCTCCGGGACAAGATTCTTGGATCATCAAGTTCAGACTCCTGGATCGTCTAGGACTCCTTGTTAGATTAGGACTCCTTATTGAAATGGAAATCGTTGTCGGGTTAGATTTCCTTTCGGGGTTAGGACTCCTTCTTGGATTAGGACTCCCTATTGGAATAGGATTTCTTGTCGAGTTAGAACTCCTTGTTCGATTAGGATTCCTTGTTGGAAGAAGACTCCTTGTTGAATTAGGAGTCTCCTGGGTTAGGATTCCTTCGGGAATTAGGACTCTTTTGAATTCGCCATGCTACCCTCCAAATGCTTCGTCAGCCTCGAATACCTCGAACATCTTAATAAGCCACGCTCAAAGATCTAATCATCTTGTAGCTCGTATATAGGTTCACTTCAGTAATGGACCCTGAATTAAAATAATTGAATTATTGTTAATGAATTAAAATTTTTTAATTCATTAATCCCTAATTCATGTCCATAGACCATGAGTGACTTATAGAACATATCATAGTCGGTCACCCAAGCATTGATAACAGTCATGTAAGGAGACTATCCTTTTCAATAGCTAACTTTTGTGTAATTAATATCCATTCACATTCTTAATACCCCTAATCTTGTATATTGAGGTTATTTACCATTCTTATTTGATATATGCAAAAGATTTCTAGTATCTAAGATCATGATCTTTGAGTATTGATTAGAAATTCTTTTTTAATCATAGTCGCACTTTGATAAGAAATTTCATCATGACCACTTATAAATGGCCATAAGGATACCATCTCCTTACTATTTAGGAGTGCTAATCATTTATCGATCACTCATAATCCTTCAGTACTTTATATCACTCCCAAGACTATCCATCATTACCAATTACTGTATCACTCCGAATACAATCAAAGAGTGATATCCATACTCATGATTCTATGGTAATCTCAAATCTAAGAATCACTTCATTCTTTAGAATATCGACCATTGACAAAATGGTAAGCCATAGTTGGGTCAATCGAATGTATTTATCAACTACAAGCATCCACGTTATAGCGTAAGTGTCACTATATTATAGTTGATGAGATCAACTACTTTCTTCAAAAGGAAGCAACTTAGAACATGCTGACGTATCAATATTAGTGTACTAATACTTTAGTTAGAGATATTTAGTGTTGATGATTTTATTAAAGTGGTCTAATCATCACAATGCCTTTGTTATTCACTCTAAGTTATCAATACTGAGCTTCATTATTTGGTATGCAATAATAAAGCAAGTAAAACAAATATTGAAGGTTTGCTATTAATCATATACATGTATATAAAAGTGTTGTTACATGGACCCTAGGTTATTAACCTTAGGGCATAGCACTAACACATTCCCCATTCATGCTTTCACCATGAAGTAAATTTTGCAACACATTCGAGGAATGTAAGATCAATCCAAACTTTATTATCCAACATATTCTTCAAACTGATGTTGAAATGTGTTACAGTTTTTGGCCAATGTTTTGACACATTTAGCAGTTGCAGCACCAAGGTTATGCAAAGCAGCATGAACAACCTAGGCTTTCGTGTCCAACTCATTCTTCATAGTCCGTTTATCACTTTCGATTGTCATCAATTTGTCAGCCATAAATGCCATTTTCCAAGCACTTTTGTCAGCATATGCTCAAGGTTGGCAGAGGCATTATCATCCTTGAATGTTTGTGGCATTGGTCCAGGTGCATTCATATCAGACCATGTAATTATCTTGCTAGGTGCTGGTGATGGAAGCTGCATTATAGACATAGCTGGTCTGCCCCACACATCATCTACATTTAGTATAAATCCCATCAGCTTGAGACTTTTCTCTCCATATTTAAAATTCAGTTAAGGGAGAACCATGTCCTCATTTCTCATATCTACAACTTACCTTTCAAAAACCTGTGTCAAAAGCATCTCATAAGGTAGACTACACTTTGATTGCTTTGTTGCTTTAGAAGGTTTGATGGTGGTGACCATGTATTCAATAATTATACTTCCAAGGTGACATTTTGTTTTATTCAATAAACACCACAACATGAGAACCTCATGAAAACTAACATAATTAAACTTTCCAATGCGAGGTTGAAAAGTTGAGGCAATCATATGATGGAGCAAACGACTCAATATCAGGAAAATCACTTGTGTCTGGTAGGATTTACTCAGTTAATGTCTCATCATGCATGACAACCTGAAGCAATTCAACAATAGTCACGCCATTCAACCACAACGTTCGAAAAAATTGAAGATCCAAACTTCTACTCGATAGAACAATATGAGTGCAATACTTAATTTCGTAATTTTCTTTTATACTAGAATCTTTGAAGTGCATGGTAGATCTAGAGGTACCCAGAGTAAATTGAATCTTTTCAGAGTTCAAATAAGTGCTCTTCTTGTTTGGGTGTTGATTTTGCAAAATGCATGCGTTTTTGTCTTAGTGCCAACCATTGCAAAGATAATTGGAATTTTAGGGCGCTTGAGTTCGACCGAAAGAGTTTGTATATGTGTGTGAGAGAGAGGGAGACAGTTAATGTTGAAGAGTATCCAAAAGTGTTGGCTCTCTTTTTAATGACTATCTTATTCCATCAAAAGCACAAAACCGAGGTGATACTTTTAATGACGTGTCATGTCACCTGCGTGAAGCCTTCCTTTTTTTATTTGACTTGACAATTAAGAAGCGGTACACTCATTCAGAGCAGGAGTTGACTCATTTCAACAGGGACACACCAAATGTTCAGCATGGAACCACACGGGATGCATATGCTCACATCAATAATTTTATGAATCATTTATATTCACCAAAATTCATGTATTACATTGATAATTTCACACATCTCAATTTATTCAAGTAGCAATCTAACCTATTCATGTATTCACATTGGGAGAATTGATCATGCCCAATTCATTTCTTTTGAAGCAAAATTGTCTTTGCCCTAAAGTTCTAGTGAAGATGTCTGCTAGATAATTTTCATTCGATAGCTACATCACCTCTCTGCGCATGATCTCTCAACAAATGATACATTATTTCTATGTGTTTGGTTCTAGAGTGTTGAATTGAATTTTTAGTCAAATTTATGGTGCTGCTATTATCACATTTATAGGAACACTCGTATATTAAAGGTCATAATCTTCTAATTGATGTTTCATCCAAATTATCTTTGTACAACAATTTTCTAGGGCTACATATTCAACTTTAGTGGTTGACAAGGCTATAAAGGTTTGCTTCTTACACGACCAAGACAATAGTGAACCTCCTAGAAAATGATAACTTCCACTAGTACTCTTTCTGTCAATCTTACATCCTACATAGTCTGCGTCTGAGTATCCTAGCAAGTCAAAATGATCATATCTTCGATAAACACAAACCTAGGCTCATTAGTTCACCTAAGTATCTCAAGATTCTCTTTAATGTGGTTAGGTGTGATTCTTTAGGACATGATTGATACCAAGCACATAGACAAACACTTAGCAAGATATGAGGCCTACTAGCCGTGAGATATAACAACGAACCTATCGTAGCCCTATATTTTGTAGGGTCTACTTCTTTCCATTGTTCATCCTTATCTAACTTAGTAATTATGCACATAGGAGTTCATAAAGTTTTACTATTTTCCATTCCAAAACCTTTGAGTAAGTCCTTTGTGTACTTGGTTTGATTTATGAAGATTCCAATTTCGGTTTGCTTCACTTGAAGAAGTCCTAAGAAGTATGTTATTTATCCCATAAGACTCATTTCAAATTCATTTGTAATGCATGTAGAAATTTCTTCACACAACTTTCATTAGTTGATCCAAAATAATATTATCGACATATATGTATACTAACAACAAGTCATTATTTTTACGTCTATCTCTTCTCTCTTAAAAACTTTCTAGTGAGAAAGATAGTTAAGCATTCATACCAAGCTCTGGGTGCTTCTTTAGATCATAAAAATATTTTGTAAATTTGAATACATGGTTGGGATATGTAGGATTTTCAAAACAAGGAAGTTGTTTACATAAAATTCTTCCTCAATGAAGCCATTTAGAAATGTATTTTTCACATCCATTTGGTATAACTTTAAACTCTTATGAGATGTAAATGCCAATTACATTCAAATAGCCTAATCTCGCTACAGGTGCAAATATTTCTTCAAAGTCTATTCCTCCCTATTTGTTGTATCCTTGTGCCACTAGATGTGCATTGTTTCTTGTTACATTCTTAGTTTATCCATTTTATTTCCAAACAATTGTTTTTTTTCCAATGATTGAATGATCTTAGTTTTTTGTTTTTACTAAGTTCCATACTTCATTTTTGGTCAAATTGATTGAGTTCTTATTCCATGGCCTTAAACCAGCTTTCTTCATTCTTAGCTTCTTCTAAGTTCTTAGATTTAGTTGTGATATTAATGCTAGGGTGCTTTCATATTCCTAAGTGAGGATATGGTTGTAATTCTTTCACCCGGGTCACCATTGATTTGTTCAGAGGATGGGTTTGAGCATGTTTCCATTCTTTAGGTAAACAAGAGTCATTTTGCTTGACATTATCTTGATCATCGTGTTGGGTGTGTTTGATTTGTTATTCTTTCTTATCTTCATTGTCTGAACTTAGATCTCTCATAGTATCTTCAATTTCATCAACGTTATCATGTTTAAGAGATTTGTTTAAGTTTGATTCATCGAAGACAACGTGCATTGACTATTCTACAACCAAGGTTCTTTTATTGTAGACCCTAATATTATTTACTATGTAGAATATCTAAGAAAATTCCTTCATCGGCCTTAGCATAATATTTTCTTAGGTAGTCTTTGCTATTGTTCAACACAAAGCATTTACATCTGAATGCATGAAAGTAACTAATGTTATGTTTTCTACCTTTCCAAAGTTTGTAAGGTTTTACTTTTAAGATGTGTCTTATCATGCATCTATTCATCACATATCATGCTATGTTGATGGCTTCGGTCCAAAACTATTTACGTAGTTAATTTCACACAACATAGTTCTACTTATTTCTTCCAGGGTTCGATTTTTCCTCTCTATCATCCTATTTTTTTGTAGTGTTCTAGGTAAAGAGTATAAATCAAACCAAACGTACCCAATAAATCCCGCTCGTAAGCAGAGTTTGGGGAAGGTGAGATGTACGCAGCCATACCCTTATCTCAGAAACAATAAGGAGATTGTTTCCTTAGAAACTCCCAGCTCGTAGGTGGCCAAAAAGAAAGAAATATAATAAAAACAATTAGATAATAAAGTAAAATGATAAATAATAACAACAATTAGATAATAACAATAATACTAAAAATGTATATACACATATGCAAATAAAAATATAAATAACAAGAAAAAGAAAATAAATACATAAGAAACATAAATAAATACATACATAATCAAATACATAAATATAGTTTATCCCTCTAATTCACCTTACCTACCTCTGTCTGTCCACATTCAAGTATGCATATATGTCTCCTATATCTCTATACATCTCTACTCATAATAAGGCGTTTCCAACTCGTCCTATCAGGGTTTTAATTATGACCCCCCAGATCTCAACTTGGTTGAGAATATATTATGTTGTTGCTTTTGTTTCAGGTGATGAGTATGTGTGGTTTATTACATTTTCTATACAAAAATTATCAAATGAAGCATTTTCAAACTCTCTACAATTATCATTCCTAATGCTATTTTTTTTATAACCATTTTCTTTTTGGATCTTCTTAGCTAGTTCCTCAAAGTTTTCAAAGACTTCATCTCTGAGGACATGACCTCCGATAGGACGAATTGGAGACATCTTATTACGGTTAGAGATTTATAGAGCGATAACGGACATGTGTATATGTATACTTGATTTTGAACAGAGAAGATTGGTAGGATAGACTAGAGGTTTATGTTATATTGATTTCTATTTATTTATTTATATGTTTATCTATGTTTTTATTGTCCGCTATTACTTTGTATTTTTATTTTTATTATCTTATGCTATTTTAGTATATATTTATTTTTTATTATTAGTATTTTATTATTATTATTATTATCTTTTATTTTATTTTACTTTTTTTCACCGTGATCTACGAGCTGGGGGTCTCTGAGGAAATAATCTCCTTATCTCTTCAGAGGTAAGGGGATGGCTGCATACATCTCACCCTCCCCAGACCCTGCCTATGGGCGGGATTTATTGGGTATGTTTGGTTTAGTTATATTAGGTGCACTACATGCCAAGGATATGGACACACCTTCATTCAATGTCCAAACGGTAAGGAGATAGTGGTGGACGTTCCAAAGAAGTTTAGGAGGAAGAAGAGCACCATTAATGCAACACAACAATCAAACAAGGTAACATCATCTGAGATTATTGGTGAGATTCAACAAGATAAGGTACAAGTCGTTGAAGCAACACACATTCATGATGTAAAAAGTATTGATGTCATACCACCAATGAGTGATGTACCACCTTTTGAGAGTGTTTATAATATTCAATTAGAATATGTGCAAATTGTAAAAATTGAGTATGATCTCAATGTGCAAAGTATCAATTCTGAAATTGTAATGGTTAGTGAAAGGCTAGAAAAAGAAAGAGAGATTGAGATGATGAGAGAGATTGAAATGATGAGAGAGATTGAAATGATGAGAGAAGAAAGAAAGAGAGTTTGAGATGATGTGAGAAAAAGAAAGAGAGATTGTAATGAGAAGAGAAAAGGAAAGATAGATTGAAAAGAAGAGAGAAAAAGAAAGAGAGATTAAGGGTCAGAAAAAGAGGCATTGAGAGAAAAATTGAGTGAAAAAATGAGTTGTGTAAAATAAGAAAGGAAAAAACAAAATGAGAGAAAGAGTGAAATAGTTATGGCCCAAAAAATTGATGATGAAAGATTTTTAATTACTTTTTAGCCTTTGATTGTATATACAAAGAGGCTTTGTTATTTATTAACAAACTCGTTGGTACACCACCGAGCAACATTTTTTCTTTTGTGCAGGAACCTGAGAAAGCCCAGTTTACTGTCCATCCAAGAGAATGAGCATATTGAGTTCGTGGTTGGAGACTTTGATCAAGACAGTGGTATGCATAGGAGCAAACATGAGGTGGTCAAATCACTTCAGATGTAAGAGGAGGGATCGTTTGATCAGAGGCATGTGCGTGAATGCATGAAACCGTGCGCAAATCTAGGTAAGGAAGATAAGGTGAAAGGTCCATTGTCCCTAAGGTATTCTTCATGTTCCTTATTAGATACCACATTACTTGATTGTGAATTCTGTCAAGATTGCTATGCTCAAGGTTTTGATTTTGGTAATGTATTGTATGCATATGGAAAGATGGTGTTTTGTGATTACTATATAGATTTCTTATACGTGCCTAAGAAGTTATAACATGAGTTTTTTTCCTCTATAAATACACAATTAACTTATTTTGAATACATCCAAGATGGTTATGCTCAGATATTTGATTTTGGAGATACACATATGTCTCTTGATAAACTTAGATCTAAGGCATGTGCATTGAGCATATCTATGAGTTCGTTACGAGTTTCTACATTGAGTTTGCACATGAATTCCTTTGAACAATTCATATCTTTTGGGTTTGAAGATAAAAAGGAATTGTTTGCTCAAAATTCAGATTGTAGTGATGTGTTTGATGCAAAAGGATGATAATTAAGAGACATAATAGATTTAGTTTCATGGAAATGAGTTATATGTGCTGAGGCTTTCAAAGTATGAATGGTTTTTCATGATTGATACTACGTTTCTTAGTTGTGATTACATCAAGAAATTAGATTCACATGATCTTAAAATTAATGATATACTTGTATGCGATGAATTTCATCATGATACATTCTTGTTGCTTGAAGTATATGGTGAAAGTGTAATAGAACATGTTGAGATAATCACAATATTAGGAATTGAGCATGAGCATGTCGTTGCACATCCCTTGGAATCTGATTTTGGTTTTGATGCATGGACATGTGATCAACATTATGGAGTTCGATTGGATGAATTGTGTGTACTTATAAATCCATGGCATGAGTTCCTTGTGAGAAAAGTTTATTATGGTGATGTGATTGGAATGACTCTAGAGGTCTTGCATTATCATTGCATTATTTATTATTTGATATTTGTTGGTAAATCGTGCATGTTTGAATTGTTCATTAATGAAATTGGATTGCATAACATACCATGGATTATTACTTGGAAGCAGGCGCAATGTTGGGATTATTCTTGGGATATGGAAAGGGGTAACAGTTAATTCATTAATTTTTACCACTTGGGTGCTACATATTACAAGTAAGTTGTCATCATTTGAATTCGCTTCTGAATTTAAGTCATTGTTGGAATTGATGTTAAGTTCTATATCCTTGAGAGTATGTGCGAGTTTAGGTTGCAAAGTGAAGACATAACCCTTTCACGAGAAGGGGCAAATGATCAATAAACGTAGCATGCTACATTTTATTTGTCAATCCAATATGGGATCCAAGAAGATAGTGTTTGAAACGGGAGATAGGATGTTGTTTCATTGGAATCACGTTAAATGGCGTTCAAGTGTTCTAGTTTGGAGAGACACATATTCCAATTATTTGCCAAGGATCGAGCCTGTGGTGACATTGGAATGGACTTTCATAGAGTGAATGAGAACATTGAGTAGATGATTGATGAGTACAATGAAGATGAAGAGGAGGAATCGACTAATGGAGGGGTGGAAGGGCCTGGCAGTGAGAAAATGAAGTTGAGCTTGAGCCATTCTCCAAGTTCAGTGCCTGTGAAAAAGAAGAAAAAGGTCAGTCGAGTTCAAGCATCATCCAACAAGTTGTTTACAAAGGCTGAGGAAACGTTCAAGGAAGTTGCAATACCTGAAGAACAACGGTGAAAAGGTGAACGAAACTTTTGTTATTAGTGAAGACATGGAGCTTCACAAGTCTAACTACAAAACCAACAAGAGTTCGAGAACCTAGCACTATGGACAAACTACATGTGAGCGAGACTTTGATGATAATTACGTCCAAGCTCACAATGAGGAAGAATTTGGAGCGTCCTAACCATGAAGAATGGATTTCAAGGTTTTCTAATATGAAGATCGATGGATTCAAATGACATGGAGTTGTTGAACTTGTTTGTGGCTTTGTGGACTTATGGACTTATGCTTTGTGAACTTATGCTTTATGGACTAACTTATGGTACTTTTTTGTGGCTTTATTCTGGATTTAATAGGATGAAGGTTGTTTTGGAGCTTGACTATGTTTATGTTGAATGTTTTGGAACTTTACTATCATAGTTTAAAATTTTTATAGTTGAAGTTAACATTTCAATCACAATAAACAGATATAAATTAACGTTTTGGGATAAGTAAAGTTAACATTTCAATCATATTAACATTTTCCCATCTAATGGTACTTTTGACCTAGATATAATGGTAACATTGGACGTGAAAGTGTAAATCTAAAATTCTATCGAACAATAGTTTATCCGTCTGAGGTAAAATGGTAAAATCAAGATGATATGGCCACATGTCATAATCCAATCTACCAAACGATTACTTAGCAATCTCTGTGCATCTCAAATCCTAGACTTGCATGGGCACCGAATGATAGATGCATAATCCCATCCATTCAATCTCGTTTATGGGGATTAAAGTTGTCAAGCTATTGAACGAACCCTATGAGGATATAATACCCCTAATGTGTATTTGTCTGGCGACCCATGCCGAACAAAATATCATCCCTAAAAAATCTAAGAGGCATGAACATTATAAAACAAGGAGCAGTCCAATGTAATACGTGCAATCTAGACCTAGACAGAGAAACTAACACTCATATTCTTCACCTATCAAATAGAATTTGGCAATAATTCTACTTGTGGCTAAATTTGCAGGTAGTAACTCATTCTGACCCTTGAATATGAATGTATTTCATTGGGGATAAATTAAAAATCAAAGAGGTCGAAAAATTTGAAAAACTTTCGGGATGTCAATCATATGGGTAATTTGAAGAACTAGAAACGACTTTAACTTCAACACGGCGGTCATAGAAATTTCACAAGGTACCTGACAACATCAAAAGTCATTGGTTAAACACGTTTGAAAACCTAAAATTTGGTAAACCAAAGCTACCCAAGACCTATTTTGTACCTCTAGTAGTCTTTAGCTTTTGTTTCTCATTTTCCTTTTTATTTTAAAAGTTTTGATAGTTTGCAAAAACTACTAAAAATAAAAGCTATCAAAATAATATTTTTTTTCACAAATTTTATTTATTTACAAAAATGTCTTTAGAATTAGGGAAAAAATAATTTCCTCATATCTACTTCAAAAACAAAACAAAACTTTTGGTTAGAAAAAAATGAGAATGCGAAATGACAAGGAAATTTTAAGACACTTGTATTGAAATAATCTAAAAAAAAGAAAAAAATAGAAGTGGAATCTCATTTGTTTAGAGGTAGAGAATGTTTGGGCAATTATCATGATATATGATATGGTCACATATTCAAGTTTGAAGTTTAAGTAGAAGGAAGCCTTATTAAATGTAAATAACACTTTTTGGTTTATGAAATAATTTTTTTAATAAAAAAACTGACCATAACACACTATTCCATTTAGCGTTCCATAAGTACTAATTTAATGATAAAGTTCGATTCATATAGATTGATATATTTTAAAAAGGATAAAGATTCATTCCGTCAATATTTTTTGGATAACGGTCAAGACCATCATTTGACCGTCGCCAAATTGATAGAATTAAATTGGACTAGAGTTTGTAATATTATTCCCTCGTCCTGAATTAATACCTCTGTTCGGATAAAATTCAAACGTCTGGACTACCTGATTAAAAAAAATTCTGATTTGGATTCGGATTTGATGTTGGATTTTCAGACGTTCGAAATCTGATTTTATATTTATTTATTTATTAATTTTGCTTATGAAAAAAAATATATACTTAGAACAAATTGAAGCAAAATAAAAAAAAAAATAGAACAAACATTAACATTAAAATAACATCAAAGCCTAGTAACAAAAAAATAAATTTCGAAACCTAAAACTTAAACTTTAAACCATAGAATTAGTCGGACGCCCCTGCAACAAATATAACAAATATTGTATTCATACGAGTTTATTTCAATTTAACAAATATTGTTTATGGAATAGAGCACGACAAAAAAAAAAATTAATAACAAATTTTAAGACCCAACTATTTTTGAACAAAAAAAAGGGGGGGGATTAAATAGCAACAGCGGGGGGATAGACATCTCCGACAACATTGTCGAGGAAGAGATAGTCTATTACAATATTCTACGGGTCAGTTTGGTGGCATTATTAGATATGTATTAACGCTGGATTACTGAAATTATATGCACACATATATTGTTTGGTAGCCCATTTTTTTTCCTGGAATCCCGCAACCCGGTGCTGTAGCCGAATTGCGCCCACTTTTTAATCTGGTCGAAAATGAGTGGATTGAAATAAAGCAGCGTAATCCTGCCACCATTTGGCATAATTACCCTTGGTTTTGCCAGTTATATACAGGTCCTACCATTATATAAATACCTTGATAAAATGCGACACCTCCATTGTTCGTCGCTTTCTCCATCCCAAAACCCTACCTCATTTTCCCTTCCCACGCGATGGTTGTTCGCTTCCACCAACGAACAACAGCAAGTAGACGGGCATATCTGTTGAAGGTAAATCCCTCTAACCATTAATTTATCTTTGGAATGACATATATTTGCCCCCATAATCTTGGGTTTTGCAGGCCACACCACGAACTACGAACCCGTAACAATCCATGCAATAGGCCCTCATTCATAAGGTATTTTGCGTGTGAATCTAATATCTACTGAAAAATTATAATATTATTGTTGCCTGTGCGATTGATTTCATGTGTTAGGGCGTGCAATAATTTATTGTTTAGACAATTTGAGGTTCATGGGTATTTTCTCTAGATTTGTGTGCCTGTGTGTGATTATTTACTCTAGATTCAGTTTGATGCTCATGTTCATTCTCTCTAAATCCGGGTTTTGTACGTGCATGTTCATCGATAGCTTTGTATGCTTGTTCATTGTCTGGACATGGCTCGCACGCAATTCATTTTGAATTTGTTGAGGGTAATTTTGTTGCTACTTATCGGTACCTTGTTGCAACACTTGGAACAAGAATCTGTCAGGCTAGAGCGTAAACGTAAGCGCCAACACCTGAATATTTGATTTTAGACAAGATATCTGAAAAAACGGCATTTCTGACAAGGCTCACAAATGGGAACAACAAAGACTGTTTCCATAACCTACGGATGCATAAATTTGCCTTTATAGAACTTTGTCGGATATTACGGGATGAAGATGGCTTGCAAGAGGACCTTACGTGTCCATTAAAGAAAAAATAGCAATGTTCCTTCGTGCAATAGCGCACTATCCAAAAAAATAGAACCCTACAAGAAGATTTCTAGCGTAGTGTACAGATAATAAGTGCGGTATTTCATGAGTTACTCAACACAATTATTCGGCTGAAGGATAGGTTCACTACTACACCCATCCCTATTGACGAAGATTGCACTGATAGATGATGGAGCTTCTGCCAGGTTATGTTTCATACAGATATATTCTTCTATTAATAGTACTATGTATAGCTTTATATGTAACATATGTTTCATTGTGATTTTTAGGGATGCCTGGGCGCCTTGGACGAACTTACATTCCAATCCACACACCGGCAGAAGATCAACCTTGTTACAAAACAAGGAAAGGCACGCTGGCAACAAACGTATTAGGTGTTTGTGATACTAAGGGAAGGTTTGTCTACATGCTAACCTGTTGGAAAGGTTATGCTATGGACGCACGAGTCCTGCATGATGCGTTGAGCTGTAATACAATATTTTAGTATCTTCATGCTTCCTATGGTGTTAACAACGCAAATCTGAACGCTATCTCCCACTTACAGGAACATACTACTTGTGTGACATCGGTTATATGAATTGTGAAGGCTTTCTCACGCCGTATAGGTTAACTCGGTACCATTTGAAAGAGTGGGAGGCTGGGAATCAGCGACCACAGAACCCTCAAGAGATATTTAATATGAAGCATGCATCGGCTAGGAACATTATTGAGTGGTAAAATTATTTGATGTACTGCGCAGTCCCACCTTCTTTCAATTGAAGACTCAAAATCAAATAATACTAACATGCTCCCTACTGCACAACTTCATCATGGAAACCATTCCAAATTACCCCATGTTGTTAAGTTGCCACGATATGGATGAATCACCGCCAATTCCTATCAAAGAGGTCGAAGAGTTCATCCAGCTGCATCAATCATCTCTACAGTAGACTGATAAATGTAATGAAATGGCTACAAACATATGGCATTACTACACTCAATCTCAGGACACCGATTGAGTATCTCTTACGACTCTTGAAAAAACTGTATATGCATTGCATTTATGTACTATACGTTTGATTGACAGCTCATTCATGAATTTGTTATAGTTGCTACACTTGATTGTCATATTCTTGTTGGGATATTACTTGGTTTTAATATTTGATTGATACGTTGCATGACCAACTTTCTGACTCGGTGCACTTACGTTATGTGTAGTACTTTTTAATTTTTTTTGCAGGATGCATAGTGTGGACCAAAGTAGTCAGTCTCAGTCTTCTCAGCACGAGGACTATGAGGTGCGTAGTGACCCACCGATGCCACAGAAGAGCTAAGAATATACTGAAAGTACGTGGCCATCTAGACAGTCTTCGTATAGAAGGGGTAGCCAAACATCGCCGTACAAGAACCTATACTTCACATTGGACGAAGAAAATGCCATGATACGAGCGAAGGGTTGAGAGGCAAATACAGATTTTGGGGAGGGAGATCGAAACGGCGGCGGAACGGAGATCGAAAAGATGGAGCGGAGAACAAGGCATCACTTAGAAAATGAGCGGAGGTTTTATACCTAGAAGGTAGGGATAAAATGGACATTTTTATAAAATAAATGATGTGACACGTGTAATCTAGAATAATTTACTAATACCAAACATCATATAGGAGTTGTATAACTCCGTTCATAATTCCAACATCATGAAAATGTGTGTGCCAAACAAAAGGCGAATTATGCAATCTGACAGGAAGTGCGATGCAAGACTTTTAAGAGATTCGCTATCAAATTGACCCAAAGGGTATAAATGTCTTGAACCAAATACAAACACGTCTATATTTCTCGCATGATTTAATGATGATGTGTTTCGGGTGTTGATGATGCAGTGCGTGATTCTGGTCTCGCAGAGGGCGATGACCCCCTTCAGATTCTATTCTATTTCCCACATTTTTCTAAATTCTGCTTCTAAAAGGCTTGTTTTAACTTCTGTTTTATCCTCTACCCGTGCAGCCCAGGAGCCCATACACCCGCTGCCTTTAGCTGGGCCAATTGTCCCATTTCCGCCCAATCTCTCCTCACCTGATTGCAAGGGATTAATTAATTGGAGTCTGCTAAGTACAAAATAACTATAATAATTTAGTTCCATAAAGTAAGTAATTTCCATCACATAAATCTCGAAGGTCATTACACTTTTAGCCCTCTAAGCCATTTCTGACCTATTTAACTTGCAACATGCAATAATTTTACTTGATAAAATAAATATAGTAATAATACTGAATACGTTAACTTCGAATAAAAAAATGATTTTTTTTTAAAATTAAAAAGAAAATGAAACGACAACGTTTTAATAATGAAAAATGAAAAATAACAATAAAGTAACGGTTAGTATGTAGAAAATTTTCAAAAATATAATGAACTAATAACTAATCATTAGAAAAATAAATACAAAATAAAATAATAAGAATACAGTAGTTAGTAGCCTGGCTTTAAAGGCCCAGAAAGAAGAGCCAATAAACAGCCCAACAGATGGATTTCGACTGGCCGGCGCTACCCAGACAGCCCATATCAAACTACAGTAATCACTCCACAAGACCTAGGCCTAATCCCAGTATATTAAAAAAAAAAAAACCCAAACCTACTCAGTATATTCTGTTTAGGCAGGGTCTGGGGAGGGTTAAATGTACACATTCGTACTCTGATCTCTAAAAAGATATCAAGAGACTGCTTCCGTGGAGACCCTCGGCTCTTCGAGTACAAAAAAAAAGAGAAGGAAAGAGGCAGAGAAAGACATCGGTAACCGGCCACCTGCGTAAACAAGGAGATAAATTAATATACATTTAAAAAAATAAAAAGTCTTATGAAAAAGTTAAAAAGTGTTTACAAAATATATTTTACTATAACAAAAATCATAAATATAGTGTTTGTAGAATATTATTTTAAAAGCTACTTTTTTAACTTTTAAATGAAAAATGACAAAAATATCCTTAAATTAAGTTTTTTTTTGAGAATATTGAATTGTTTATGATGGTAGATATGTTTAGAATTTAAATTTTTAAATAATTGCAAAATTATCGCCGCCAAAAGCACTCAAAAATCTACCCCAGAGATACTTCTGACTTTTGGGCTATTTTTTACTTCTCCACCGCCAAAAGTCAAACATCAAAAGCCAAAATCGCAAACACTCCAAATAGATTTTCCACTACCAAAAGCCAAAAGCTAATTTTCAGTGAAACTTGCAAACAGAGCAAAGTTGCGAGTCAGAAGATGAAACTAGGACAAGTTTGCTGGAGAATAGGATAACAAATTTATTGCAGCTGCTATTGACTCGATGAAGTCAGCAGCTCAGAATTATATGTTGGAAAATACATATTAAATATTAATACGTTATTAAGAAATGAATTAAAAATTGATAAAGAATATGAACGGAATTTTTTTTCTCTTTCAAGTTCATTATCTCACTAATTTAGTGGAGAAAATGGAGAATTGAACCATTAACACACTAAGTTAGTGGAGATAATGAATCAAGTGTGAAAAATCTCTAATACTCATTCACAAACTCTATAAAATAGTGGATTCCATCTTAAGTAAAACACACACACATGAAATTGAGTCTAAAATTTTATTCTCTTCTTGGAGTATTTTTTGTGAGTCATTCATTTTGTAATTGAAGAAAGATACCGTTAGAGTTCATCGGAGTTGTGCTGCAAGTGTTGTGCATATCAACTCATATACGTTGTATCTTTGGAGACAGACTCTTGTGAATCTCAAAGCACCCAGGATAAGACGAATCTGATTTAGGGAAAATGTGAGTTTCATAGGCCTCAGTGTTTTTTGAATCCTCCTATTTTGTTCAACGGTGAAAGGTTGAAAATGTACTTTTATTTATGTAATTCTTACAGAATTTTATCTATTGTTTATTTTCTCCACTGCAATAAACTGTTAATTCTCGTATTGTGTAACAATATATCCAGAAGACAACTAACAAAGGAGTAGATGGTGAGGAACATGGGCGGAGCCTGAATTTTTTGTTAGAGGACAAACTTTTCACAGATCGGGTCGGGTCGATTTGACCTGCAATGCGACTTATAATTTTTCAAAAGAATGAGAAAAAAATTAAAATCAATTATCCAAAATAAAAACTTCACAATCAAGAGAACTTACAATTTCAGGAAGAAAAATAAAATCAAAATAAAAGAATTTTCAACAAAATATTATTAAAATATTATTTTAGACAACAATTGCAATGATGGTTATCTCTAAAAGATATTTTGAAAAAAAAATACACTTTCACATTAGGGTATTAATTTCATAGGTGAATGGGACGATAAGTAAAAGATTGTAAAGCCTCTTTTATACTTATAAAAATTTAATTTAATTTAATTTTTTAGATTATTTTAATATCAATTTTAATTAAAAAATTTATATTCTAATATATGTGGTTTAGTAGTTGGTTAACATAATTAAATTTCAGACTATTCCATCAATGT